>JAAAKQ030252190.1:0-10909 GCA_010016005.3 Zanna intricata | reverse complement strand
GTAATCAGTACGAAGGTCAATAAGACGACTCCCGGTAAAGCCCCTCAGGGCTAGGAACGGGAGGGATGGTGTGGCAAGTGGAATCATCACTTGGTGGGTGTCTTCCCCTATGGGGGTTGGGATGTACAGTTTTGTTCAATGATATGTGCAATAAATTTTAACCAACATTTTTTAATTATAGGTTATGTAACATTACAGAACCTAAAATATCTTGTTTTAATAAAAAGTCATACCCAGTCTGTATTACATGCATGGCTAGGTCTTAGAACCAAACCAGCAATAACAATCGATAGTCAGTGATAAGAGGTAAATGTCAGGAAACAAAAATGCCATTAACAATTATTAGAATTATGATTATTCAGCCACTGAATGGTAATTACTTATAAATATATATAGCAACTAATCTTACTACTCTCAAATAATACATTATAGAAACTTTTTTACCTAAAACATCTTTGGCAGAAGCAACTTTTTGTATATTAGGTGGTTCAGGAAGAGGAGAAGGTTCTATGTCAGAAACACCATCTACATCGAATTCTGGATGCCACCTTGTAATAGAATCTTTAGAAACATGAAGTGGTGGATCCAAGCTTAACAGGAATTCCTGTAATATAAATAAATACAGATCAAGAAAATCTTATTCATAACTTACATAGATTAACAATTCATTTCCCAAACAAAAATTGTAAAATATACATTATAAATACTCCAAATAAATTTTGACACAAAAATATAAATTACAGGTTGAATCATATATTATTTAAGAAAAAAGATAGATTTAAACAATGCCAGATGGACCAGCAAAAGGATGGCCAAAAAGATTAAAAATTATAAACAATCTAAAAGGAAATGGAAACAATCAAGAATTAAATAGTTTGATGGGTAAAGAAAATAGTGAATGTAACATAGTCAAGTGACCTGCTGGTCACAAATTTTGAAGAATATATATAATGGAGAATTAAAAATGAAATATTTCACAAAAAGCACATATAGAAATAAATCTATAATGAAGATTACTGTGTTATTAAAAATCCCTCTCTATCAACAAATTTTTTTTATTTCTGAAAGTAACATAAAAAGCATTAAAATTTTGAAAAATTTATTTGCTTCTTATAAAATGTAGGAGAAATAACACAAGAAAAATTTTCCAAGTAGTAAATAAATACTCAATAAAATAAAACTGAGAATTCTAATTTATTACAAGCTTTAGTCCAAAAAATGTAAATCACAAAACTTCCATTACTTTTCCATTAACTTATGTACATCTAGATACAAAAGAATTTGGAAGTTATTACTCTATTTTTTATTCTCTATATTTTATCACATCTGCTATTCTGGATTCTAATAAAACATTCTATACATTAATTTTATCAATCTATCATTTCAACTAAAATAATTCTAACTAAAAATCTAAGCTAGCAATAAAAAATTAGTTAATTGCGATATCTTTCAAACAACTAAGAAAAGATCTGGAAGATTGGTCCAGACCACCAAATCCGCCTAATAGCATAAATTCAATAAAATAGGTACTGAACTGCATATATCTTTGTAAAATACATTTCCTATTATGAATCTTATTTTCACTATAAACAAATACAAATGATATATGATTCAAGTTATATCTTTAACAATAACAAATTCAACTCCTACTTAAAATCTAATAGGACGTACAAGCAAAATTATGAATGATGTCATTAAAATCATAGTTCTGTCGATTGATTTTCTTAGCTCTAGATCTGTTTGTTGTAAATTTCTTGAAAATACTTTTTAAATTAATATTGTTAACAAATAAAAACTAATAGAAAAATATACAATACCTCATGATAATTTTTGGTCTTATTCAGTAAACTGTTATAAAAGGATCTTCTTCTACTCAAAAGTACATCTGGGGTCATTTCCAGTCTTGTGTGAGAATTTTGTTCTGGGGAGTTTATATCATCAAGCTTTAAATCTGAAAATACAATTAAAAACTAATGAATTGGATTTTTATTTTAAAAATTTTATAATATACAGCTGAGAAATGCTACTGATTAAAAGCAATCTTACAAAAAAATCCACATTACCAAACAGTATCAGTACAATATCATATAAATAAGTAATTTTATTATGAAAGAAGATGTACCATTTGTCATCTGTGATTTCTGATGATTTCCATTCAATTATTTTTTTCAATGAACAAAAAAAACAAGATTTATTTCTAACTCAAGATGATGAAAAAAATTTTAATTTGTTTTTTCCCCTACAAAATACGATATGAAGACAGATTGTAACATTGGATCCCATATTCAAAAGTAAATTAAAATAAGGAGTAATCGTAAATTATTCAGCACATTTCAGGTGTTAATAAAAAAATAACGAAGCAAAGTACTTACGTATGTTTTTGAACAATTACCCACTGAGATTTCAAACAATTTGTTTACAAAACTTTGTGATATGCCATCTTATTGGAAGTAAACAATTGCTGATGATCAATTTGTGATATTGCATATTCCTGTAACATGTTTAGATAACTTGCGCTAGGAACTATTGGCTTAGTAAAGAATGGTCTCATTACTTCATAAGCAGTCAATGCACAACAATGTCAAATATTAATTTTCAAACTATCCACGTAGTGTTGGTCAAATTTCATATGGATTCGCGCAGTCCCAAATCTGACAGTTATTATGACTAATATGACTAGAATCATGGAAGGTACTTTGTCAGAGAAGACTACTTTTTCTAAAAACGCATTATTTTCATTCACTTTATCAAGAATGTTCACGACAAAATTATAATAGTGTGGTTTATTATCAATTTCAATTGCATGGACCAACTGAATTTTTTATGCATGAAGTTTTAGGTGCTTCTGTAGAATCTTCACAATTGTCGACTGCAGTATTCCTAGTTCTAAACTTGCATGATAGTCGATTTACTCAAGCTACTCTGAAAACTTTCTCTTACTCGATCTACAACACCCTCAGAGATAAGAGTAATATCAGCACCTTTTTCACATACTATACTTCCTGTGTCATTAAATTTTTGATATCAACATTAAATAGTCTTTATTAGGAAGATCACAGCTGTACTCTAAAAAAAGTCCAAGAATATTAATAACAAATCCGCTTTCATGAAATCACAGAACGCACATGCTTCCTCCTGTTTTGTAGCCACAATTACTGTGCAGGGAAGCTGGCAATCCTCCCTGTTATTACATCATACCGGAGTGTTCATTCAAGATATTCAATAACTCCAGTATCACTACTAATGTTTGAAAAAAAATCAATGCATACTACATTGCTTTGTTCATTTTTTTTTTATTAACCCCTAAAATAATTTATGTTCACTCTGTATTTTTCTACCATAATCATTCAGATTTATTTACAGGAAAATTTTTTTTATATATAATATAATTTTATTAAAATTATTTCTGATAATTGGTTTTTCTTTTGGTTTCTCTGATGAGTACTTTTGAAGAGATCTATCTATTCAAATTTTCTATAAAAATTTATCATATGATTAAAACTTTAAATATGATATTTTAATTAATTCTTCCTAACAAGTCCCTTCTGAGTAAGCAGTGCAATCTTGGGGAAAATTCTAAACAAAGATACAAAAAAAGTAAAAGTAAAAAGCGGAAAAATAAATTTTAACAAAATATAAGTTGCTGTTACATATATTTTAAGGCGAAACTTCTCAGAATTTATAGAATTCAGTAGCATTGTAATTTTTCATTACCATTATCAGAATGGGAATAATTTAAACATAAATTAAAAAAAAACCCATGTAATTCATCAGATCTTTGAATATTGTGATAGAAATGAATATCATCAACTGAACAATGATAGATTAAGTCACTCCAGACCTACTAATATTCAACCGAGATAAACTCTATGAAAGTACTAAATTATAAAATAGATTTTCTGTTATAAATACCACAAAATCTTAATGGTTATAATTATTTATATACTTCTATTTCAATCATAGCTCTTGGTCTGGGAAGTATGGTCTGCCATTTATGATGAGGCAGTACTGTAATTTTTCAAGTATTTTGGTTTAAAGTACGACAGCCATAAATTAAGTAATATGTTAAAACTAAATAATTTCTTAAAATTAAAAAAAAAATGTTCACAATTAGTTTTTCTACTTTTTCAAATATATTATTTGTATCTAGAAAACAGACATATAATATGAAATATGAAGATGTAAGTAACACTTTATTTTGAATACGAAATCTTTAACAAAGCTTACAGCATCAAACATGTTGATTACAACAAAAATGTATTTGTAAGAATACGAGAACATTACTTTAAACAAGTTTTTATTAGATGCACAAAGAATTGTAAATACAGTATGAAAATAATTTATATACCTTTATACCCTTTAGTCTGTTAGTGCTACATCTGATCTGAGCAATAGCTCTACAGTAAAGACCACTGGGTGGTCCAAGGTTGATACACACTGCATTGTTGACTATAAGTTGTTGTGTTGTAGTATCTTTAATGTGCTAGTTATTATGTTATAAAATGAATAGAAAAACCAATTTTGCCACCAAATGTGAAATATGTGGAGTCATCTGTTTTTTAAACAATCAATACATTAAGCCGGCTGAGATTCATAGGCAGTTGGTTCTGTGTATGGTGATTATGTAATGGATAAAAGAAACATTTGAAAATGGTGCGAAAGGTTTAGAAATAACAGAATTAATGTACAAGATTAAGGGTGTTTCGGGAGACCCTCAATAATTACCGAGGAATTGCTAAAATTACACGTTGGAGGTTGGAGATCATTACTTAATGATCTCCAACCTGGCCCTTCTTTTTTCTGATGTTTCAAGAGCTGTTATTGGTCACATTGTTCAGCACCATTTAGGCTTCAGAAAGGTTTGTGCACGTTGGGTGCTGCACCCAACGAAACATGGCAAAAAAAACCGAATGGGATCTCCTTGGAATTTTTGATGCGCTGCACAGAAAAAGGTGATAGCGTTCTTAATTCTGTTGTTACTAGCGATGAAACAGATTTTGTACTACACATCAAAGAGAAAACGGCAGTCAAGTGAATGGCGTCATCCTCAATCCAACCAGATCAATAAAGGTCAAGCCACAGCCATTTGGACGCAAACTGATGGCCACTTTTGGGATTGGTTTGGCATACTGCTGATTGTGCCATGTGGAATGAGTATAAATACAGATGCCTGCTGTGAAACTTTACATAAGTTACAATGTGTCATTCAAAATTGCCCACAGTTAAGACTTAGCTTCTTCTGATTACCATTTGTTTGGTAAATTGAAAGAATTTTTGGGTGGTAACCAATTTGTGGGCGACTATGAACTTAAAAATGCTGTTTTAAAAAAAAGTGGCTAAATGGACTAGCAGCAAAAGAATATGGCAAGGGGATATTGAAGCTGGTAAATCGCTACATTAAATTTCTTAATTCATGTGGCGATTAAATAGAGAGGTAGTACAGGTATAAGGTAAAAAAATGTATTTTAAGAAAAAAAAGTTTATTAAGTTTTCAGAAAAAACTTTTTTACAATGAAACGGTCTTTAATTTAATAAGACAAGATAATTTCTTGTAGTTGTAAACAGAATGAGACAAGAAATTTCCTAAAAAATTGTGAAACCATATTTAAAAGATAGGCATACTAGGAAAGCTACTAAATCACTATTTAAAAAATCTATATATTACATGAATTTGATTCAATTAAAAAATAATCTATGTACCATTATTATAAACTTTTCCAGTCCGTAGAACTAGAGAACTGTAGTTTGTTTTAACTAATTAGTTTTTAGATTAGTTCCAAACTTTCTACAGCATGACAGACAAATAAATAAATGCAACTTGTATTAGAGAGAATAAATATATAATTATTCAACAATTTATATAAAAATTCAATGATAAATAATGCTTATAATTTATGAATATGAGTACCACAAACATCAACAGCAATCACCATCTTACAATCTTAATTTGTTTCATGAAAAATATTTGATAAAAATATGAAGAACGTTTCTATTAATTAAGAGTAGTAAATCCTTTAAACCTGGTTAATTATTTTCACTGTCTTTTCAGTTCTAAGTTGTGTTGATTGTGTTTATATGTTCTTAAAATTATTTTACGCTGGTTAGAGCATTAAGACGGCATTAAAACTATTTGGAAATGTATTGTGTTCTACAGAAACATCAATAATTGAAAAGAAATATTTAAATGAAAAGAAGTGACTTTTAACACTACCATAACATGAGCTACATTAATCATTAATAAATTTACATTGTATGCTATGCACACTCTTTTTCTGTTTAGCCTCTGGAACCACCGTAAGGTATTACTTCCGAGGATGATGTGTATAAATGTGAATGAAGTGTAGTGTTATACAATCTCAGATCAACCACTCCTGAGAAGTGGTATGCATCCAGTCCAGTTCTAAGCTTTTCTGTATCCCATTTAATTCAAACATCAAGCTAAAATATGTTTCCTAGCATAAAACATAAGTGGCATTTATAGACGATTCAAAATGAATTCCTGTATAAGTGTATGTTACTTAGCATAAATTCACTTAAATAATGTAAATGTGTGACTCAGAGTTTACCTTACTGTAATTAATATTAATAATAATAAAAAATATAATTAACTGAATCATATCAATGGAAAATAATTAAAATATTTATTAACTCACTTGAATTTTTCAAAGTAGGTCTGATAACAAGATCATATCTATCAGGTTGAAGTTTTCCAATAGATGGAATTTTCTCATAAACAAACTCAAATGCATCTTCATAAACTGTTTTAATTTGTCCCAAATGTTTCTCATACAAATTTCTAAAGAAAAATCAAACAAGAAAAAAACCCATTCAATTCTAACAATCAGATACAAGACATATATATATATATATATATATCAATAAAATAATAAAATTCTTTTAATGTTTATAGCTTATTTCCTCCTCCTAATTATTTTTATTCTTCAATTTAAAATTCAAATTTAGTGAGTTACAAATTTAAGATTCTTGTAATAATAATGATGATAAAATATTATTATTTACAGAATAATATTCTATAAAAAGGGTAAATGATAATAATAATAATTTTTATGCTATCTTTTGGATGATTTTCTTAATTTAGTTGTAGCAAAATAGATCAAACAAATTTTTTTGGTTTTTTTATTTTTCAGATGTCTAAAATCCTGCGCAAGAGACTAGTCAAAAGTATCTGCCTTCAGGCAGCATACGTACAAAAATAACAAAATATACATAAACATAAGAAAAAAAAATCAGAAGCAATCTATAACCAGTATATCTTACCCCACTACATTTCTCTAAGAATTATCCAGCAGAATAAAAACACTTTTCAATTACGAATTTTTTCTGTTTATTTTTAAAGCGTATCCTATTTTTTTTTTATACTTACTTTTAATACTTTCAGTAATTTGTTTTTGTGTACTAAGGTTTCTTCTCAAACTGAGCCTATGATAATCTGAATAACCATTCTTTTGTCTAGTATATACTGGTGATTGATTTTTACTTTAATTATGTTTGTATTTCTTATATAATTTATAGTTCCCAAAATATACAGACATAGAACTGTAAATATGTGGAGTTTCTTTTTTACACAAAGGCTCGCAATGAGTTCACGAATATATACTTCTCAAAGCTGTTTTTTGCGGTATAAATATCTTTTCCAGATTTTCCTTAACTACCCCCTCCAACAATAATTGAATATAATATATAGCTCCCAAAAAACTATCTTTGAAAGACTAGTAATTTGCTACAGGATGAATAGACCTTTTGACAGTTTTTTTCTCTGAACTGTTTACTGACTAGTCCAATTCTATTGACTTAGTTTATCCCCAAAAAATAACAGAGTTTCTTTCCATTACATTAATAAAGAAATAATTTAGAATTTTAACATATAAGGATGGTTTTATCTGGATTTATTTTAAAATGGTTATAATACAAATATTGAGCTAAACTATTAATATTTATTAAAGTGTCCTGCTATAGGGAATTACAGCTTTTATTAAAAGTTAAAGTAATATTATCTGCAAACAGAAAAAGTTTTGTATAGGAACATAATCATCTAGGTCACTGATATAGACATAAAAAATAAGAATAAAGAATAGAATCTTGTGACATCCCTCCATTTACAGTCTGTATAGCTGACGTGGTAACTTTAACTGTAGTTTTTTAAAATTTGCAATTTTGTTAACTGATGATCTATCTATAGAAATAAGATTCAAATCACTGATAAACTGTTTTATTTTCCAACAATATATTGGTGCTGATAATACAAAAGCCTTCAATAGATCAGCAAAGCATTTGATGACTCTCTTACCAACATCAATAACATCTGTGCATCTACTTATAAAATCGATAAAAGACAATTTAGTAGACTTATTTTAACAAAAGGCCATACTGGTTTAAATAATAAATTTTTTTCTTCAAAAAAAAAAAAAAATCTTTAAAATGGTCACATACTATCCTTTCGATAAGTTTTGATGTGACTGGCAAAAATGATATGGATCTGTAGTACTCTTTGTATTATCATCCTTCTTAAGAGGTTTAATTTTAGCCACCTTGTATTTGTCAGGAATAATTTCATTTGCCAATAAATCATTAATATTACAAGTAAGTGGTTTAATTAACTAACTGCAGCAAGATTTAACAATATTCATTCTAATACTATCAACACCAGCAGATGTTTTAGGCAGAAAATGGGAGAAGAATTTACAAACATCTTTCTCATTTACAGTTTGAAATGAATTAAACTATGTTACAGAAATAAAAGGAAAACCAGAAAGACAGAAATTGGTTCATTGTGTTACTTATACTTTGTGTTACATTAGCAAAATAATTATTAAAAGTGTTACTAACTTGAAATGCATTTGAGTATCCTATTTTCTCCAAAATTAATTTGTGGTATTTAATGGTATTATTTTTTTTTCTACCATTGTTAATCATTTTCTAAGCTATTTATTTGAAGTGTTATTCAGTTTATGTAGAATCTTTTCTGATCTATGTTTCTGGATAGCTTCACAGTACTTCATCTTTATTATATTGTAATACATTTGTCTTGATCATTATTAGTGTTGAGCCATTTTAAATACTGTTCATTCTGTCTTTTACATTTAATGTTTTATTACTCAGAGAAATTTTTTCTTTAGTAAATTAAATTTTATATTGAGCAATGCACAAGATATATTAAAATAAATTAGGGTATTGATAAATTATTCATAATTTGTGTTTGTAATCCGTAGTAGAGTGTACATCTGTTCATGTTTCTTTTTGTAATCTATACTTCAATTCAGCAAAGCTGGTGTCAATTATTTTTTGGTTTATCTTTGAAATAAATGGCAGGACAGTTTGTCTTTATATTCAATATTGGTCAAACAATTAACCATACATGTGGATGGTAAGTTATAGTATGAGGACTCAACTCACAAGGATGTAGTTGTGGACCTGCATAATCTGTAATTTTTCAATCACAGGTCCGTGTTCATTGATAAATAAGATCTCCGAATTTTATCCTGCAAAAAATTTGTTTTATTTTGTTAGATATGCCTCAAACATTTATATGAACTATGACCTATTTTTTTATTTCTTATTTTCAGTTAACGATTCAATTTATTTGAAATTATCTTTGATTTCTCATAATGAGAGTAAAGGGGATTTTTAATGTATTTTGTTTTCTTTTAATTTTTTAAAATGCTGCAAATTACCAGATTGGGGACTTTAAACTAACAAAGGTAATCACTATTGTAATTATAACAACAGGTCTTTCAAAATTTTCTAGTGGTAAGAATTCCAGGGATTCAAATGCATTGAATATTTTACTGACACAAAATTTATGTTTGCCGTATAGACTCATATTGAAATGCAAATCATATTTTGTATCTATGTCACTTATATGTATCAATGAAAGGAAGACAATTGGTTTTGCAAGTTATTTTGTAAATAATTTTATTCATCATATTAATCTTGCTATTTAAAAATGGTTTATAGTAACTGAAAGGTACATTTTAAATATGAATAATTGTTTTTAGTACTACCTTGTTAGATATTTATGTCAAACGGTTCAATTGTGAATTAACTGGTTTAAAATGTATGTTATTTGTTCCTACCATTATAAATTTGTTTCTGGCATGGTCTGAAAAAATAAAATCATTAGCCAATCAAATGGAGCACAAAGGCTGAAAAAAAAAAGGTAATTTCAAATTAAGAGACAGATTGTCTTCAAGAAGAGGAAGAAACTTCTTACCATGGTCATCTGAACCTATTAATAAACTGTGTTTTTATCTCTATTTACTTTTTTTATGAGTACAAGTGCTAACACAATTGTTTTTATTGCTAAAGTTAGAGTTATCCATTTCAACAGAAGTATTACACTGTGCTTTCATAGAAAAACTTTTGAGAATATTAATTTCATTGAAATTAATGTCAGAAAAATCAGTCAATGTCTCATATGTATTTGTAAATGATATTTCATCTGCTAGCTCCAAATTATCTGGAAAACTATATCATTCATTTTCTTCTTGTTTGCTTTATTTTGCATTTTAAAATCAAAGGGGTGTAAGTAAATTGCTCAGAAGGGTTGAGAGTATAGATGCACTCTTAATCTTCTGAGTCAAATAAAACTGTGGAGAACCTGGAAATTAACTTCTGATTTGTCATTAAAAAAACTTATTGATAAATATATATTTATTATACATATATATTGTAGCAACATCATTTAACTAATTTTCTACATAAGTGCTATCCAAATACTCTCATCATAAAACTACGCCGTCTATGAATTAAGGCATGTAGTAATACATATTTTGTAACTCCTCACAATTTTCAAAACACTATTACTAACCATCATTGTTTCTGAGAAATGGTTTTGAAAATGCAGAGAGCCACATTTTCTTGGAAAAAATACAGCTGTAGTTTTCCATTG
>JAAAKQ030252157.1:0-10909 GCA_010016005.3 Zanna intricata | reverse complement strand
CATTTTTCACACACGCTACAATTCATTCATCTCATCCTCTGAAGATATACCTTAAAGGTGATTCTGGAGGTTAAAAAGAAAATAAAAATTTAAAAAATAATTTAATTGTGAACATATACAGGCTGCAATATTTTTCTTTACTAAAAATTTCTTGCAAAATAGTTTGTTGCAAAACATTTGAACCATCAGTTCAGATATATTTATTATTGATATGTTGCTTCTCTTCTTGGTGAAAGACTCACTGTTAATGATGGACATCATAAAGAACACTGTTAATTATAGGTATCAGGCAGGTTAGATGCCTGCTGCCTGAAGCTATTAACTTCACTTGCAGTTGCACAACTTATTGCACTCACTTCTTTAGGTTCGTTATTTGTTCTGCGTCAAGTCTTGCTATGGTTAAATCAACCGTTTCACAGCATTCACTCTGTTCCCTTATACTTGATCACTTTCTCCTGTGGTGTTATGTATACTCATTACATTTTTTATTTAATGCCCCACTGGATCTGTATTAAGAATTTGGAGACTTGTTTGAGTGATGGTTGTATCATTTGTTTTTGTAGTAAATGTGGCTCTATCAATAAACCTATTTGGGAACTCTTGGGCCTGTGTTGTTTATATCAGACACCAGATCTTCCTGGTGCATAAAATTGGGCTTTGAATCGTTTCTAATACATATATATATATATATATATAATATGGACTTACTAGCTAGTAGTGCATTTAAATCATAGTAAATCAAGTTTATTTAAATCTGTAGTAAGTACATTAAATTATTGCAGGCGAACTGATGTTAACTTGTAAGTCATTCCTGGAAATTGTATTTTAACTCTCAATATAGATTTTTCACATTCAAAGTTTAATAGATAAAAAGAAAAAAGTAAGAATGGTTTTCAGTTGTTTTTTCACAACACTTCATCTCCAGAATATTAATAAATTTACTTGCATACATGTGAAATAAGGTAGCAAAAACACTTATTAGAGAATAATCAGATAGTGATAAAGATAACATGTGTCCACTTGTAACATAGCATTTCCATTTATTTGTGCTAAAACATTAGGAGATTATTTATCATTGTATGGTTCATTTTAATACTGTAATCATTTTCATTGAGCATTATTTCTGTTAAATCTTCTTTTTTTGAATAAAATTAATTACGAAATACTTCTTACTTTAATTTTATTTAGTAAAAAACAAATAAAATGTATCATTTCCGTAAATATTTTATTTTGAATCTTATTATTATTAATCATATCTTATTTGAACAAGATTCATTATAAGAAGTTATAAAATATTACTGATGGTATACGCGTACTTCCCTCTCTATTTTTCTTAACGTTCTATTTTTTACCTTTCTTCTACTATACGCTTTTAATGAAATTTTTGTGAAAGCTTTTATTATAATTAATCTTATAGATTACATTGTAGTAGATTAAAATGACCTTCATAATAAGAGTTATTGTATCATATTTATCACATTCTCTATTTAATTTCCGGTTTTCAGTTTTACTTTTGCTTTCACTTTTTTTTTTTTTGTCTTACAACTTATAAAATGAATTGATACAAACTCGCATTTAAATTCAACATAATGAATTCATTAACATTTAGTATGGTTTAAACTTTAAACGTATTTGAAATAATAAAAAATATCGTAATTAGATGATTTTATTATATCATAATGTAATTTTTATAAAGAAATAGATTTTATATAGAAGGATTAATGAAAAAAGAATTGTGAATTATCAGAATATTTCAGTTCATTCATGTTGAAGTATTTTTGTTTCATACATCAGTTTTTACCTCTTTTAATGTTGTATCTTGCTGGAAAAAATAAATTAAATAATTTCAAAAATAAAACTTGTAGCAATAATAGAATCTTAGATAAATTTTATTATTAGTGATTTCCTTTATCTTCTTTTGAATGTCTATCTCATTCTGAATGAAATAGAGAGTTTTGAATGAGACTTTTTGATAGTCCTTTTTTGATAGGATTTGGAAAAATGAGATTTTTTTGATAGTCCTTTTGAATGAGACTCATTGAAAATTGTAGATGACAAGAAAGACTGTAAAAACTAACCCGGGAATAAATTAATATTCTAAACTCGAGTGTTATAATCAGCACAGAGCACAAAGATTCTTTGTACATAATTATTTCTCCTAAACTGGTAGTGATCAAAAGTATTCTGCTTTCGATGAGAGGGCTTCCACTCATCAAAAGCATTTTGATGACTGAAAGTCAGTTACCTATCAATCTCATGTTCATTTTCCAGTCATAGACATGAATATGTGAATGTTTTCTTACACCGATAAGTTTAATTGAAGTGAAATCGTCATCATTCATTCAATATTATTGTCAAATAACCTTAATGTTTTCATCACATATACCATATCAAAAGCACCAAGATCTGAAATAAAAATCTATTTGTTCATATAATAAGTGTTTTGTATTTATACACTTCTCAGGAGTTGTCGACCTGAGATTGTACAAGACTACACTTTAATCACATTCATACATATCATCCTCATTCATCCTCTGAAGTAAAATTTAATACCTTACGTAGTTCCGGAGACTAAACAGAAAAAGAGAAGATAGGGATATCACAAACAACCAAAAACTAATAAATAACCTATAATTCCTAATAATACAGAAAATCCTACTGCAATTAACGACTAGACAAAAATAAAATAAAATTAAACAAAAACAAAATTTGTAATTTGCATATAAGATTTCCATGAATCCAGATCCAATTCAATGAATATATAATCAGTATAGCTTGACCTTATATTGACCTTACATTGAAATTATAAATTTCAGAGTAATAGAACCCAGCAATATAAACACCTTCTTGAATACAAGCACAGTGGCATACAACAAAAATGCACGCGCGCACGCGCACACACACACACACACACACACATACACATACACATATGGGGGATGTGTGTATTCCCCCTCGCCACATGTTTACTATCACTTGGCTATTAACATTTAACACTCCGCTTCCTATATATTTAAATCTCCAACTAAATCTCTGTAAGACCATATTTACCTAGTAAATCCTATCAGTGTTTTCCAATCCCTTTTATTAACTAGGTAATTATCTGTTCCTCTTTTAAGACACTGGTGCCCAATTTACCAGTCCCTATATCCGCTAATATCGGCCTCTTCCAATAAAATGCGATATGCCTTTCCTTCACCCTCCATCCTGTTATGTTGTGTTACGTTCATGTACAGTGTTCGTCTTCCCTAATCAGACTTATCTTATTTAATCTATATTGTGCATCCCGCGGTCTAAATATCACCGACATTTCGTTCTTGTTAATTTACCAATAAAATAATTCCGTTCTCTGAATACAATATCCGGATGATTGATTGAATAGTTTCCATTAAATTTTTTCGTTTTAAGTACAAAATTAATTTTACACACCTGTTATTATATAAATCGTTAAAAATAATCTTACGTGGTAATAGCTGGTAAATATGGAAACAAAGTTTTTTAATATTGATACCACATAAGATTATTTTTTTTATGATTTGTATAACAAGTTTGTATAAAAAGATAATTTATTAAAAATTAAAATTTTAATCTTCATTATCGATAAGAAATTAACATTATTTTTAAAAATGTTTTTTCATAAAAAAGAAATTTTTTTGTATGAAAGTGTACGTTTTAATGGAATCACTTTTTGTAATAGAAATAACGACCTTTCCGCACGTGCCATCCATTTTTCCCTTTAATCCCTCTTTATGCATTCATTCACAACATTCAGCTATACCATTCCAATCACTCCCGCTATGCACACCCTCGTAACACTCATAGTCATACCTTTCCGCCATTAACTTCCACCCCCTAAATTATCTGATTTTGTGACTTGATAACTTTAATAGCAAGTTTACGAGTAAACTTGTGTTGATATTTTAAGTTTATTAAGGTTATTCATTTGAAAATATTTATTAAGTTTTCCATATGCTTGGTATTATATTAATAATTATCCTATATATTTATAGCTTGTACAACGATGATAAAAACGCACCGTAAAAAAAAAACTCGCGCCGGCCTCCATGGTGGTAGCGTTTCGCCTTTCATCCCGGAGGTCCCGGGTTCGAATCCCGGTCAGGCATGGCATTTTTCACACACGCTACTGTCATTCATCTCATCCTCTGATAATATACCTTAACGGTGATTCCGGAGGTAAAAAAGAAAAAATATATAGGTGTCAGGTGATATATGATTTGAAATTATTACAATAAAATTTTTATTTACGAACTCTATTTTATCAGTTTTACAGTCCCGTAACTGTGAAATTTTACATAATGAATTCACTTACTTTGTATTATTTATTCCTCTTCATTGTATATCTTTTGAGAAGTGTAGCCCACTGAAAAGAGGAGTTAGAATTTTAAAGTACGATATGATTATCAGTTAATATTTTAATTTCCTTTTATAATTTCTTGCTTACAATTTTTTTAGTTAAGAAAATAGTCACACATTTTGCACAGCATTTCGTAAGAGTTTTATATATTTATTATAGCCAGTCGGGAAACATGTCATAGTTTAGTAAGAAAACAATGTACTTATTAAACTAATAATGTATTGTTATTTATAGGACTTTATTTAGATAAAGGAGTTTTTTTTTTTGATAACAACCTTAACGTTTGGTATTGCACTACCTGATTTCTTCCTATCTTTGTGATACAATTCCTTGAGGAAACATGATCGTATTTGAAGATCTTTGTTTTCCATTGTAGGTATAAATTTAATGTGTATGAAATATTTTAACATCATTTGCTGTTGCTTTGATCCAAAATTTTTTATCATTTGTTCTTTTTTTTTTTTGTTATTTAAAAGCGACTAGATCAAAAGAACGTCTTGTCAAAACGATCATCCTCAAAAATAGATATATTCTAGAATATTACAACCTCAAAAAGAACACATGGAAAAAAAGGGTCCTTGCCATTTTAAAATATACAATCTATTTCTAAAGAAATGTTGCTTAACGGGTAGATCTAGTAAAAGTATTTCCATGAAATAAATGCATCAATAGTATAGAATACTTTCAGCCTTCATTCGGTAGAAACACAAAAGTATTATTGATATTAACAATATTTGATTTATCATTAAAACTGTACTGTAAAAAGCCTTATTATTTTACCCGGAATACTGTGGAGTACGTCTATTCTGTAATTACTGTTGTCCTGCGCTGGATAATCCTTTTGAAGGTGTAAAGAACCAGCAACAAGCTGAAAATGCCCTCGAGTAAGTCTTATAATTTTTAAGGTGAGTTATTATTTCATCTTATTAGCCGGTTTTTATACATTCAGTAAGAGTTTAATTTTAATATATTATCATTTTCTATGCAGTTCGCTTAATTTAAATGAGTTATTATAAACGTATTCATGGAGGTGTATAAATGTGAATATATTCAAATGATGCTTCTTTGAAGTAAGGTTTTTTTAACCACACAAGTGCATCTATTAATTTTTTGAATTTCATAATGAATTTATTATATGTATTTCGATTATATACATGTTTATAGGCTTTAAAGTGCAATTTAATATTTAAAATTTCATTAATTTAGATTTTAATATGTAAGTTTTATTAAGTTTTAATAGTACAAAGCCGATTGTGTAGTGTATATTTTTTTCTCTTGGGTGTTAATATTGGATTAGTTATACTTAGAATTAGTGGCCCATTTTTTAAGAATATTTAATGTATTGGAATTCAGTAAAAATATTTACATGTCTTGAATTCCCTTGATGAAGAATACATCAATTCAGGTTACGTTTACTTGTATAGCTTCCCCACCCCTACCAATGCACACAAATACTAGGAATTAAAGATTTTCTTCTAAAATTACGCACACCCTTGACTTGGATCTAGTTTAGCCAACACTTTCAGAAAACTTCAGGGAATGAAGGATTAAAAACGGAAATCAGGGCGTATGAAAGATCTAATCAATTATCTAATGCGAACACTTTCTTTCTAACAATCTAAATACAATAATTTTGTTATCCACTAAGGATATCCAAACATGTTTGGCTTATCCAAACATTCCAAACGTTCTCAAGGAATAATCATCAATTTCTCCTACACTTTTCGGAAGACCGGATTTATTCAAAATAGTACAAAATATTACCGCTCAATGATTTGAATCAAAAATATAAATTCCAACCCATTGCTTTTCCTGAAATCGAAAAGTGTCTTATGGACCGGCTCAGACTCAAGGAAATCCTTTGCACATCCTCAGAAATTGTTTGAATGCAGAAATATCTAATTAAATGATACAAACCTACGACGCAATTCGCGTATTATCATCAGTTCCCCCTACAGACCTTTTAATCAAAGAGCGTACAGAGAGAACTGTGGTTAAGACAGAACAGATGTGCTGGCGGTAGTTAGACGCGATTGGAAAGATCGGTCTGTGGGGGAAAAGGCAGCGTGGACCAAAAGATTGATTACAGACCTGGATGCCTGGTGCGATAGATCTCACGGTGAGATCGTTCACTAAGTTTCACCAATGCTCAGTGAGGCATTCAATATTTATCTACGAAGAATATTTAAACAAGACTCGAATGACTGCATGCTCTGTCAAGCAGAAGAAGACTCATATAAACATACAATCTCCCACTCAGAGTAATCAAACTCTGAGTGGGAGGAGCACAAATCGAGGACAGGACTGGTCGGATTATTAACATCGTATAGGATACTTGTTGGGATCAATTAATAACTGGATGGCATTCAGTAAATTCTCGACCGTGTTGTTCCGCATGAAGACAGATGAAGGAAGGCGAAGGAGCCTATAAGCCTAGTCCGGGTGGGCAACCTCGGTCGGGAGGGCCGGCATGCCGTGGTGTGTAAATATCGATGAGCGGCCGGTGACCTCGCCTAGATTGGGTTAAAACAATGAATTAGGAAAGACCCGGAACCGGTGGGGGTAGCTTTGACTATCCGACCCGAGTGGGACTCGGGGGGAGTTAAATACCGTGACCCGGCGTGCGGGGCGGGGTCAGGAGACGGCTTGGCCGGATCTGGTCCACTTAGTCTCGTGATTTTGAGGCAAGGCAAGAGAATTATAAAAGATCCGGAACCGGGGGAGGGGCGACCTTATACTGTACATATTCCTGGTAGGTGGGAAGGCCCGTTAGAGTCATCTGGACATCCCCCTGGATCGAGATATACTTAATTGTGGGGCCAATCCAGAGGAAGAAGGGAAAAAAATAATACAAACCTTTCAGTTATATCTCCAATGTAGAGTAATGCAAGTTAAGGAAACGTCTTATATCTTCCTGTAGGTATATCAGCTGTATAAAATCGGTTGTTAGCAAGTTAAAATAAAAATGCTCGCGAAATCCTGGTTTTATGGAGCAGGAATTTTTTCAAAAGGAGGATCTGAGCATTCAGAGAAGCGTTTTATAATGATATAGAGTATAAGTTAGAAGAAAGATTGTATTGTTTCACAGTTCTTGAATGTGATATTTGGAAAAGTTATTTCTTTTCTAATAATCTGTTTATTTTATCCCATACTCTACAAATAGTATTTCACTAGTATAATTAATTAAATAACCATTAAAATTGGGTGTTTTTGTTGTTTGATATATATTAACAGTTAAATAATATATAATAATATTACAATTAAAAAAAAAAATCATTGGTGAAAACGAATCGTGCGCATAACGTTTTAATGCATACTTTATGTTAATTAAAAAATGACATATTTATTAAAAATGTTGGATGTATTAAAACGCTGGTAAGCGCGTGTTAATATATATATATATATATAGGTATATATATAAAAGATAAGAAGAATTAAGATAAAATCAATGTTTTTGTACGTTTTTGGAATTTTTATATTAAAATTGAAATTGATTAAATTCCTATATTTTATAATCGGAATGCAATTAGAAATAAAATTTGATTTGAATATTTTTTTTTTCAATATAGTTTTTTCTTATAGGAATAAAATTTTGTACAGGGAACGTTCACTGAATGATAATATTTGCCTACCTAACTTTTATAAAAATGTAATCTGATGTTACAAATTGAATTTTTAGTTCTTTACTAAAAAAAAAAAAAAAGAAAAGTTCTTTACTAAATCATATCTATTAATTTTTATGCGCTCTCCCTTTACTCGTTATTTGTTTTTTTTTTTTTTAATATGCTACTTTATATTCAAAATAAAATATTTCTTTATTTCACAATCTATTTTTTTTTTTTTTAGTACATTGCTACACGCCCAATATTGGAGAATTTTTTTTTCTTCTTTATAAGTACGTGAACTATTTATTTTAATATTTTTTATTAATTAGTTATTTTACACATTAATTTGTATTCTTAAACATCACATTTTATTTGTTACATCTTACACACTTATTTTTAATAGGATAACTGAAATTTTTATAGATATCTAAGGTTATTTTTAAGTAAGAGAATTTACTATTATTTTTTTAATTTTCGATTTTTTCTTTTTTTAGTTTTTTATTTATTTCTATTTGGAGAAAATGAAAAATGGCTCATAATTTAAGCCGAATTACTAACGATTTTGTACTTTATTTTGATGTTTTTTAATCATCCATAAACAAATAAAATGTTATTTCGTTTTCCATAAAATACTTAAGATTTTTTTCTAATAAAACAAAATTTAATAAATATAGTTAAAATGATGACCCTCATTTGATACTGGATTTTTTATGTCGGCTTAAATTAGTATTTAGTATTATATAAAACATCTCAGTTCTGTTCTTAGATATGAGTTTATATCTCAAAAAACATAAAAGTGGCGGAAAACATAGACGGAAAACTATGAATTTCCGGACTCGTGTAGTTATTGAATCTTTTTTCTTAATTTGAGTGAGGAATCTCTTACCTAAATAATTCCTCCGCTTATTTTATTTGGATATTATTTATATACTGTGTGTGTGTGCGCGCGCGCGCGCGTGTGTGTATGTTTAATTAGATAATTATTAATATTAATGATCTAATGAATGGAATAGTTTCATATTTTTATCTGCTGATAAATATTAATTAATTTTTGATAAATATAAATTTATAACTGTAATTTTTGATGTTATGTAATAATGAATGTAATGGACGGCTATATTAATTACGTAACGTAAATCAATTCATTCCGTTTTCTTTTAATAAAGAACAAAATCATTTGCTTTAGTGAAACAAGATAATTTTTTTCTGCGTCCGGTTATTCATTTATTTTACTTGCGAACTTTGTATTTAGTGTGAAAATGTTTCGGTTTACAATAAAAATCTAATTAATTTACTATTAAGAGTGACGTAAATTTATGTGTTAACAAGACTTGTTTCTCTTTATTTAATTTTTCTCATAATATAGTTTGATAAAATTCATTTTTCCCTACTATTTTCATTACGCAGTAATTTTTATGCTTGCATGATTTTTTCTATTAGAATATTTTCACCTCATATATTATAGTAACTAAAGACCCATATACTTATTTTAGTTATATTATCTTTTTTCTCTTCTTAAACTCCGGGAACGATTTGTTTTTGAGTCACCGCTAGCGAAATGTTTTGACCTGATTTCTACTCCAACGGTAAAATGAAATTTAAAATTCTTGGGATCCAAATTAAAAGATATTCGGCGGTTTTATATGTATTTTGACTTTTAATTTGGGTAAAACGGGTTCCATTTCTATATTTCTAATCTTCTCATATAACGTCTACCATACTTTTCGTGCCTGAGTATTTTTTAAGCATGAAATATTAAAATGACGTTGCGAACGTCCTCATAATTATTTGCTCTTGATTTCTTTCGTATTGTAATAATTAAACTCTTTTTGAAATCAGAGCTAAAGGGCAAGTCATTTAAACTGAAAAGTTCAAAAGCGTGATTATTCATGAGACGTGGGTGTGATGACGCTGAACTTGATGCTATAACCCATCGGGTTGGTCTAGAAGTTAACACGACATCGCAAATCAGCTGATTTCGAAGTCGAGAATTCTAAGGTTCAAATCCTAGTAAAGATAATTATTTTCATACGGATTTGAATACTAGATCGTGGATACCGGTGTTCTTTGGTGGTTGGGTTTCAATTAACCACACTTCTCAGGAGTGGTCAACCTGACATTGTACAAGACTACAATTCATTCACATTCATATACATCATCCTCTGAAGTAATACCTTACCAGATAAAGAGAGAACTTGATGCTATATTGTCAATCGTTTAATGTTATTTAGTAAATATGAAAAGTTAGCTGCACATCCTGCTTTCTGTTTAAATAGTTTTTTAAAAATAATTACATGGCGGCAATTGTTCTAAGGTTATTTCAATAATCCTCAACATGGAAGGCCGGTACCATCTGTTTATGCAATTAACTTATGGGTTAAAATTTTGAAAAAAATTAATCGACATTAAATATAAAACGTAAAGAAGCAACAAAAAAAGTTAAAACATTAAAAAACATTGATAAGTTCGAACTGCCATAACACACGCATCCAAACCATTCTGCGATTAAGCATATATTAGCATTGAATATCAGTGAATCATCGTTCCGTCTAATCTTACTTAAGAACATATGTTTTCATCTCTATAAAATTAAAACTGTTTAGAAATTAAAAAATGGTTGCTCGCATGAATTTTTGTCCAAAAATATTACAGCATTTGCATGTTGATGCATTCTTAATCTATCATACGCTTATGATAGATGAAGCTCATTTTCACCTGAACTGCTACATAAATAATTATACTAATCTATATTGGATCGCTGAATACCGTTTTAATTACACGGGAAGCTGTTTCGTAATCCGAAGGTCACAGTATAGTCTCCACTTTCGGGTATCTGCCATTATTGGACAATTATTTTTTTGCCGGCCTCCGTGGCTGAGTGGTAGCGTCTCGGCCTTTCATCCGGAGGTCCCGGGTTCGAATCCCGGTC
>JAAAKQ030252124.1:0-10910 GCA_010016005.3 Zanna intricata | reverse complement strand
CCTCTCTCTCTCTCTCTCTCTCTCTGTGTGTGTGTGTGTGTGTGTGTGTGTGTGTGTGTGTGTGTGTGTGTGTGTGTATAAGATTTTATTATGAACTATGATTTATAAAAATTAAACAGAATAAATATATATAAAATAAATTATTATATATATATATATATATATATAATAACACATTAAACACAGAATAAGAAAGAATTTTAAGTGATCAAATTATTAATGATACAATGACGTAATAAATTATATGCAATGAGTTTTGATTAGATTAACCAACAGTTCAGCAGGAAATTCAAAATTTACTATACATGTTATCAGACAATAATGTTTATTTGTATTTAAAAAAAAGAACTATCATTTTTAACATTGTACCATAATTTTTTGTGATAGTCGGAAAAAGCTGAAATAAAGATTATTCTATTTTAGAAATGGGATTCTTTGATAGAATTATAAATTACTTAATATTGAACATACCAAATATTCTAAGTTGTGCAGTTTTTGATTCTCGAATACCAACAGCATTTTTAGCAACACATTGATATCGGCCATCATCACTTTGTCTTACATCTTGAATAGCAAGATTACCACCATCAACTATTCTAATTCTGGAAAAAAATATAAATAAAGATAAATTTTTGTTTTTCTCTTTGGTGTACTAAAATAGATATACTAATGCAAGTAATGAATTACCTTTTTTACATGTTATTCTAAATAGTAAGTATGTGTAAGCACACTTAACAGTTTTATTCTTGAAACAATTTGTAATGAGAAATATTTTGTTTCTGTAGAAATGGACAAGTTTGTGCAGCCTATACTGCTGTAAATTTTATGTAACTGATAATTATTAGTTTTTAATTAGTATTATCTATTTTGATTATTAGCCACAAAAATGTCAACAGCATGTAGAAAACTTCATTCAAGTTGGTTTAACTTTAATTTTCAATGGGAATTGATTTATTCAATTAATCTAGACACTGGCATATTATACTTATTTTACATCATTTAATTTTTGAGTTTGTTACTTGTTATTACGTTCTATATTTATAGAAATATGTTATTAAGAGACCTATATACTCTTTCCTGACATTTATTTTTCTCTTCCTATTTTCAAATTCAGATTTGGGTTTTGTATAAATATTTTAGAGGAAAGTGAAATGGATGAAATGTTAAGCAAAATGACAAAACCTTGGCAGGAATTGAAGTGAAGACCAACTGGTTTAGAAGCCTGCATGCTAACCTAACTGGGTAATTACACAAAGTGGCTAGTTGGCTGGGTTTGTTTGGATCAGTGATGTCTATCTTTACTTCTTCCTTTTATTACTATTGTTTTAACACCCATTACATGACTTCTACTGTTTTAAGGTGATTAAAATGAACTAATTTAAGTTTTAAAGACTTACATTTTTACAGTGATGATGAAAATGATTAAAATACTTAAAATGATAAGTTATTTAAAGAGAAAATTTATTTGGAATATTTTTTTTCTCATTACAAATGATCTTAACACTCATGAACTAAAATTATCATTTGATTGTTATTTGTTTATATAATATGAAATGATTGTGTATATTTATTGTATTTCAAGAAATATAATATATTCTTGTAATAAACAAAAATATTTACAATTTGTAACAGAATTGGTTGCTTAAATAAGGCTAGAAAACCAAGAAAGGAAGCTTCATTGAGGAAATTATAAGACAAGGATATAATCTTTTCCTGTTACTCTTATATAGTAGAATATCAAATATTTGTGAGGGGCAGTAAAATTATATTTTTCTTCTGCATATTTTATTACAGACTGGAAAACTTTAGCAGTTTATAACAGACATGAACTTCAGCATTTATTTAATATTTTGTCAGTTTGTGGTAATAAAATAAATAAATGTTAACTCAAAAAATGAATAATTGTGGGATATTGTTAAAATATTTTTTTTTTATGATGTCCCATTTTATTTTCATGAGAAACTTTTAAAAAAAATATGCTTTCAAATATGAGTAACCAATATGTTTTTGTTGTTTTTTTTAATTTTATACAATCTTGTGTTCAGATAAGATATATAATTCCTCCAGCTTAAAAAGATGTAGTGAATGATAAGTAATTAAAAGTGAGTAGAACTAGCAGTTTACCCTAAAATAGTAAAATATTGAGTTTTACTATCATAAATGCACTGATTTCAAAATTATACACAAAATGAAGAAAGAAGTTCATGATTTCAGGTATTTATTTAAAAGTAACATTGATCCATAACATATCAATATGTTTGATATTCTTGGAATGTTATGAGCTACATTGTGTAGTTATTTGGTTTTGAGAAGATTGTATTAGTATAAATCTAAAATAATTAATAAAATATGCATTGATGAGTAAATATTCATAAGAAATACATGTCATAATGATTTCTTGATTTTCTACAATTTGTTAGTTTTGAATGAAATAATTCCTCTTTTGTAGATATTCAGTTAAAAAAAATATAAAAAATTATATAAAACAACAGATAAAATGAACAACCTTTTAGAATTCTCAAGATCTAATGTTTGACCATTCTTTCTCCATGTTACAACTGGTTCTGGATGTCCTTTAGGAGGGCCACATAGTAGCAAAGCAGTATCTCCTTGAGCAACTCTTAAGTTTTCTGGTTCTTGACGAAATTCCTCCCTTAGAACTGAAAAAAATTAGAATATTAAAATAAAATTTTTATATTCATAGTAAAATTATTTATTAATAAATACTACTTTAGAAATATTACTTCTTCAAAAATATAAGCTTAAATTAATCTAAGTATTGTATTTAATAATATTAATTATCAAAATACCTTGGAATTTGATCATTCAAAATTTTATTTTTGTTCAAAGAAAATCAATACAAGAAAAATTATCATTTTTTGTTATGATACTGTTATTTAGAATTATGTATACATATAACAAAACAATAAAATTTCTTTAGAAGAAAACACAGTCTATTAAAATAATGTTTTTGTTAAATAAAAGGTGAAAAATTCTTACAGGGTTTTATTTTGGACTGGAATTGAATACTTTATGTAATTTCTTTGAATTTTTTATATTCAATTGAAAAAGTATACTTTGTTGGATATGTTAGATGCTCATATAGAATTATAAATCTACAAAAAAAAAAAAAAATCTAACTGACTCAAAATATTGTAACTGAATTTTCATTTAAAAAAATAGGTTAGGTTAGTTGTTAATTCTAAACTTTATATAAAATAAATAAATACAAATTTTATTCTATATGATAATACAGTATTTAGATCATGTCAGAAATGCATAGATACTCCATGGATAAATTTGAATAATATATTAAAAGTGAATCCATGTATACTAAATATTACTAAAATAAATCACATTTCAGAAAAAATCTCAAAATCTATTTCTAAGTTTAATGTAAACAAAATGATGATTGATTTTTATTCTTTATTTTGTAATTGTATCTTAATAAAATTCTTATTAGCAGTAATATACTAATAGAATAAAAATGGATTTACAAATTTTGCTAAGTAAAAGTTATAAAACACTTAACTACCAATAAGGTCAATAAAATTCAAATTACCATAATCTGAAAAGAAACAGAACAAAAAAATTAATTATAAAAATAAAATGAAATGTCTATTAAAAATAGAAATGTATTTGTATAATGTTATAAAAATAAAGAAAAATTTTAAAGTAATAAAAGGTTACATAACCTAAAACATATTAAATATAACTTGAGATATATTTTATGAAGGTAGAAGACAAGCTATTAGATAAACATGATAAAACAGATTTCCTTTATTTTCCAACTCTCCCTTTCAAGAAACGATTTAAGAATGTTAGCAATCTAAAGACTATTGTAACTTATGTTATAATAGAAGGGGAACTATTCTATATGGGTGACCATATTGAGTGGACAGAGAATATATCTATCTTCTCAATATGAGGTAGGTTAAAGGAAAGAAGGGTGATAAAACATTATGGAACAGAAGCGCACGATGGATGAAGGGGGCAAAATGAAATTGTCTTTTCGGCTACTGACACTGAGTTGTGTGTAATGAAGGTGGACTATGTGCTTGACAAGGACAAAGTAGCTTATAGTATCTCAGGGGACAAAGAGAAAAAAAAACACAACCACATTAAATGCGTTTAACTTGACTGTTGTGAGTTTTTTGTTGTTGCTGTTGTTGTTGCTGCTGTAACTTCTTTCCTTTATTTTTCTTTGTGTAACTCTATTTACTCAAGTGACATATAACTTTTTACCTCAACGCCTAATACTTGTGTCCTTTCACTTTCTTATTGCTCCAATAACTCAGAAGATTTCTTTTATAAAATGTAATTTATTGTAGTGTTGTAATTCGTTGTAAGAATTTATATATAAAATAATTGTATAAGCTTCCAGATTTTGTCAAGAATTTGTGGCAAAATAAACAATGAAAAAATAAAAATGATATGTTATGTCAGTTTAATGCTTTTCTGCTGATGTAGACAGAAAAGTTTCACTTTTGTTAACATTAATTCATTACGAACACAATAATTTTGTATTAAAATACAGAAAATTTTAATTTAAAAAATATATAATTAAGAATCAAATCAATTAAAAACAAATAAAAATCTTTCAAAATTTGATTTCATTAATCTATGAAAAAGAAATATCAGTTAACTGATGTTAATAACTTAATTAATAACTGACATTAATGAAAAATTAATAACAGTTAACTAATAATTTCCCATTAGTTTTAAGAAGGAAAAATTAATTTTCCAAGAAACAGAATAATGTTTCAGTTAAAGAAAAAAGTAAAAGAGTATGAATGAAACATATTACAATATTTCACAAGTAATTTCTGGTAATGGGTTTTTCAGTTTGTTGAACAGAATAACAAAATTTAATAATACTTTAAAATGATTAAATATCAGTTCACTTTCTTTCAAAATAATTGAACTCTTTCTTCCAAAGAATATTTTGGAACTAATTAGGTTTTTTAGTAATTATCTATAGTTCTGTTGTTAACTGTATCTGCTCTAAAAAGATTAGGAAATCGCTCAAATATGTAATTGAATAATTTATTAAGTCTATGTTATGTCTGTGCATATCATACACAAACATATTTTTTTTGTTAAATTTTGTGTGTCTGTAAATTTCATAGTAATGATTTGCAAAATTTGATTTATTTTTTTGCTGGTTTCATTTTGTGTACATTCGTAATTCTTGAGACCTTTTTGTTTCTTAACAGTTGTTTTGCTCTTTTGAAGGGGCAGTGTCACCACGTGAAGCCGGGGTCCTCTATGCACATAAGGGCCCAGAGGAGACCCTCCACATCCGGGTGCAGGCTGATGGAGGCACTGCTGAACAGCTCAGTAATGAGATCTCTGCAAAGATGGAGGGCGCTACTACAGCCTTGGTGGAGAGGAGTGGTTGGAGGGTCCACATTCTTGTTAAGGATGTGCATGTGCTCACCACTTAGGAGGAGGAGTTTCTAATGGAATTTTGTCAAGTCATCGGGGAGGTGGTGACAATTGAGATATTTTTCATGCGGCCAGTCTATGTTGTGACACAGGTGGTCACTGTGGTAGTTGAGGCAAGGTGCTGAAAGACTATAGTCCTGGTGGGGGATCCCAAAGGGATCCCCTGTTAGAGGACAGTCATTGGATGATCATAATCCTGGTAAGGGGACTCCTATTGGGGACCCCCTTTATTAGAGGTGAGGCATAAATGACTGAGACCCAGCTGCCTAGGTGGACCTAGGGAATGGCATAGCCATGTTCAGAGTCACTGCCTGGGCAGTATGAGGCAGTGGCACCTCCCAGAGCTGAGTTGTTTATGCTTCATAGCAGATCCGTCTCTGGGAGGTGGGCAAACAAAAAGAGAAAAAAAAATTTGATTCTGTTTTATGTAATGCTTGTATGTTCTTGTATCTGTGAATGAATATGCATCCAATTTTGGATAAATGAGTTAGTTTTAGTGGGTTTTTAAAATTTTAAAGGTCCATTTTAAAGCACACATATTTTAAAGCATAGCTTATTGTAAACTACAAAGCGTTCTATTTAAAAATAAAGATGTGTGTTAAAGGAGGTGTGTATTTTAAGGCAAACTTATTTTTTATGTGGTAACGCCTAGGAAGTAGAGACTTTTTTTTGTATTCATATTCTACTGTGAAGTATAGATTTGGCCATTATTTTCTGATAATTAATTTGATTATAATTGATAAATAATGTAAAAATATATTAATATAAAATTATATTTGATAAATAATTTGATTTTTAAGGAATGTGTAACATTATCTTATATTCTCTTTGTACAAGAATATTATGTCAACACAGTATTACAAATGCAGTATGTTTCATCATGTATTTTACATTTTGTAATAGGTGAGTATTTTCAAAGTGGTATACAAGTATTTCAGTTAGGAGGCTAGTAATGGATTCTATGCAGGAATTTAGGAAGTGATGCATTTTATCAAACATGTTTGTTTTATTCAAACTTTAATTAAATTCTCTTATCTACATCAGTGAATTAGGTTATACGTTTTAACTGATCTAAGTTTTTAATGAACAATTTTGTATTAAAAACTGGCATTCTATTAGAATGTTAACCAATTAAATATTAACTTGAAATTTGTCATTAAAAAAGATAATATAAAAATAAAATTAAAAAACCAAAAACTTAATTCCTATGAAGTCAATTACTACCTGTTTTATAAATATAATAATTTAAATAAAACAAGCAGTAGTTTAATTATCAAATTTGGTATTTCAGAAGTAAATTTAATAAAAATGTAATTTTTATGGTTAGATAAAGGAGTTATCAAATTAGAAAAAGTAATACAATTTTATTAATACCAAAATTTAGTTATCTTCTCAGAAATAATGGTTTTCTCCAGTGGTGGTTATCCTAGGGGGAGGTGGATGCTAAGAGAAATTTATCTGTTTATGTATATTTATATAATCTCTCCAGAATATAGCGATGAATAAAAATCAATAATCTCTTTACGTGTGTAAAATCTTGTTCTAGAGTTTATAAAGGAGAATTATTTGATAATTTCATGGTATATTAATTTAACACTGGTGTTGTCATTAAAGGACATTGTTCTTGAGTGGTTTATAAATAGATAAGTCAGTGTTTAATACATGACAATCATATTTATGTATTCTATTCAAATGAACATATTGTATGACAAGTAGAGACGATCTCATATTACATCCTTTACTGAGAATACAGAGAAAGCAAACAATAGAGAGCCTTTAAATTGCTGCCTATGTAGTCTACATATATTATATTCATGTGTATGCTTCTATATATATATATATATATTTATATATATATATATACAGTCATACGTATAATACAGACTACTTTATTCTTGCTTTGTGTTTTGTGGTTTATTCAATATCATCTCTCTCTAAGTTTACAACATACACACTAAATTCACAGACACACTTACATGAACTGCTAAAGTTGTGCTCAAGTTTATATACATTGAAGATTTTTCAGTTTGCACCAGACAGAATAATTGATTAGATCTATTATTTCATATTTTATATTATTGTTTAGAAATCCTAAATTCAATCCAGTCATTAAATTTCTGTTATTATCACTTAATTAAATTTTATTATTTTGGTATTTTTCTGTAAAATTTATGATAAATCAAATAATTGATAAAATTTATATAGTAATACATTGGGTTGATGAAAAAGTTTAATGTTTGCCTTCAATCACGTAAGATGGACAGATCAAGCCCTACCTTTATAGATAACATTTTTAACCCTAGATTACTAAGAAATAACCCTTAAATATATATAGAACTATTAATTAACTTCCTGTATTTCTGAGATTGTATAGTTTAATTTATTTTACCAGTAATGCTTTAAGTGGATGGACATAGAAATAATTATGAGAATGATAAATAATTTGTAGTGTATGTGAAAATACCATGCCTGATCAGGATTCAAACCTGGGACCTTCAGATGAAAGGCTGAGATGCTACCACTCATGCCACAGAGGCCAGCTTGTTTATTTCTTACTTGTTTCAAACTAAATTTCTGTACTAGTAAGAAATTCAGCTTTTATTTAAGAAGAAATTCAGTAAGTTTATATTGAATGATTGTCACTGCGCAACATTTTTGATTGTAACTTATCTTAAAAATGTGTAAATAGAAATACATGAACATTTTTCTTCATCACCCAGACATATCACTCACTATTCAGAAATACAATATCTACATGTTTTTAAAATGTATTAATAAAAAAATGTGTTTTTTGATTTGTTGTTGATAAACATTCTAGGAAAATGTTATATGTAATTTCTCTTACTAATGTAATGTATAGTTGTAGATATTTAATAGTTTATACTTAATATTTAATAACGTAGAGGGTGTAGATATATATTTAACAATGTAGATATTTATAACAATGTGACAGTTAAATATTAGTTAACATGTAAATATGAGATTGTATTTTATGTTTAAATATGTTTGTATGTTTGTATTTTATGTTACAATTGTATATGTACTAATAGAAAACAAAACTAGATATTAAGGAAATATTTTGCAGAGAAAACAAGTTTTATATATAATAAATTTTGGGCAAGGAAGAATGTATATGAGAAAAAACTAAGCATAATTAAGAAGTAGAAGAATCAGTTCATTTAGACAAAAAGTTGTTATATTAACAAAGAAATCTGCAGTGTTCATATTTTAAAGAGTTATCTGTACTGTGCGTAATATAAATACGAGAATTAATTTACTAAAAATTTCATTGTATTACTGTAATGTAAGTTGGAGAGATTTTTTAATATTATTTTTTATTTGGTTTGAATCATCTGTTATTTGAATGTTTTGATGGTCCGTTCTTTTCCTCTTTGTGTCAGTCTTTCAATTGCAACATAATTGTTATATTCTATATCTTCAGCTATTGTTTTATACATTCCAGTATTTCCTCCTCTACAACCTTTACCTTCTACAAACCCTTTATCATTAAATTAATTAAACCTTCACATTTAAAGTATGACTTATTTTTTTACAAGATTTTGCTACAATCTATTAAACTTTAAATTAAAATTTTTACTGTATTTTAATTACTAAAATAACTTAATAATTACAATCTCTCTCCAATCTATCCATCTCAAAATTTTTTTATTCTATATTTTATCAACCACCTGATTTTTAACATCCTTTTGTGTCAGTTTGTTCTAAAGGCCTCTATTCTTTTCCTGTTGTCCATGTTTTATTACTAAAACTTTTATACTTCATGTAAATATATTTAAGTAAACCTTTCTAATTTTCAAGACTACATTGAATACTAGATGACGACTTCTGTTTACATCAGAATGGTCTTGATGTCTTTCTTACGTAATCCATCTTTTCTACGTAAATAACAAAACTCTGTAACTGGGTGAATTATATCTTGCTATCTAATTCCTTATTCCAAATTTCTCCAAAATTTCATTAACCATGTTTATCTCTTACTTTTTTTTTAAACTTGCCCACCATTAGGTATTTCATCAGAGGATGGAGATAAATAATTTGTAGTGTGTGTGAAAATGCCATGCCTGATCAGGATTCAAACCTGGGACCTTCAGATGAAAGGCTGAGATGCTACCACTCATGCCACAGAGGCCAGCTTGTTTATCTCTTGTTTCAAGCTAAATTTCTGTACTAGTAAGAAATTCATGCTATTTAGAACTTGTTTGGAATTTATTTTTAGTTTCAATTAAAAGAATAATACCATTATGGATTACCTTTTTTTATTTTATCTCCTTAGACAGTTGTTAATCCACTCTCTTTGTTTTGAATTAGTGCTTGCCTTTTTTCAGTTTTTACTCTTATCACTGTTAAATTATTCATTCTATCTGTAGTTATGTCTTCTTTCCCTTTATTCAGTCAAATTTTTCATAAATGTTTTAATATTTTGTTCATTTTACATTGTCAGATTGCTTCTATAGTTTACAAATTCCATGTATGTGGCTTTATTGATTATAATAGTACAGAATTTTAATATTTTGTTTATCCCAAATATTTTATACTGAAAGTTTAATGAATTTCAGGACAATTGTAATGATTAATCTGGATAAAATGAAATTGTTACATTTGTTTGGAATCACTAGAGGCTATTTGTGAAAAATTACTCATAAAATTTATTCTTTAAAATAAGTTTAAATCATTTTTTTAGAGTAAAAAGTACAACTGAAAAATGAAGGTGATTCAATATTAAATCCAAAGCTAGCAATCAAAATCCATAAACATTGTCAGCATGATACAAAGACAACTATGTCCACCACTATATTTTTTTAATTAGTAATATGTGGGCCATATTCTTAACTAACAATCCAGTATTAAATTATAGGTTCTTTGATTCTATTTCCTGACTACTACTGATAATTGGGTTCTAATTAAAAACATAATCCAGCCAGGTGAAACTAAAGTGCTACCTAGGATATTTACATTTAAGCCATCGGGTTGGTCTAGTGGTTAAACTAGACCATCATCGCAAATCAGTTGATTTCGAAGTCGAGAGTTCTAAGGTCCAAATCCTATTAAAAGCAGTTATTTTTATATGGATTTGAATACTAGGTCATGGGGATACTGGTGTTCTTTGGTGGTTGGGTTTCGATTAACCACATTACCTCAGGATCTGAGACTATGCAAGACTGCACTTCATTTACATTCATAATATCATCCTCACTCATCCTCTGAAGTAATACCTTATGGTAGCTCTGAAGGCTGAAGAGAACTCTTTAGAACTACCTTAAGATAGTCCTGAAGAGAAGAAGAGGGGATAACTACATTTACACGATCACTTTGTAAATAAGGGATACAGCTACCTATTTACCCAGGACCTTATTGGTCCTGGTAAATAAGGTTCAATATTGTACCTTTTTTTTTTTTTTTTTTTTTTTTAACCTCCGGAACCACAATTAAGTATATCTTCA
>JAAAKQ030252090.1:0-28028 GCA_010016005.3 Zanna intricata | reverse complement strand
ATATCAGAAGGAGAGACAGATAAGCAAAGAATGTTCATCAAAAACAATAATAAACACTGCTACAGATTCTTCTAGACAGAAATCTTGTCAAATAAGATATTGTAAGTCAATTAGACTAACAAAATTTATATAAAATGTAAAAAATACGTATGTGGATAATGTGCAATACAAAATGCTGTAATTTGTAAAAAATGTGCTAAAATGCTTAAAGGTAAATAAAACTTTCTAAATAGAAAAGTAGAGAGCGGGTTTTTATTGTAGCACCAGAAAAATATTTTGTTTACTATCCAATTGGCTAAAATCTCTTTCTATATCTTAATATACAAAGAGATCTTAATACATATGATTTTTTGAAGCGGTCATTTGACCGCTCATGGTAGGATTAAGTATACATGAAATGTCGGTAGGTTTAGTGTTAATTTAACTTTACTGTGAGATTTCTTCTAACCAATAAATTGTATGGATATTAATTTTGTTTTACTATCCACTAATATGATGCCATCTTTTAAGTAGAAACATCAAGCACAAAATCTTTTGATATCCTAATGGTTATTAGAAGCTTTTTTTAAAACTTTCCATAAATAATTGACTAAAATAATAAAATGTAACAGATTAATCTTTTCTTAAAATATATTTTATATTTACAAAGAAACTGAATTGTACATACTGTGAAAAATAAATAACAAAGAAAAATTAATTTTAATTTTTTTTCGCTGATTTGCTACATCACGAGATCTATTGAAAGGATATTCCCCTCAGGACTTAAAAACCAATTCTATTACTAGTTCCTTCCTTCACACATAAGTTGTAAGGTAAGTTATATTTTCCAAATGTTAGTTCCTACTTTATAGAGTTATCATCTTCCAAGGTGTAATACTTTTTTGGGTTTATTCTGAAATTAACTTCCACTGTAAATTTGCAATGTTCCCAAAACTAGACAGACTCTTCCTTTGGTTGCTTCTACTTGACTTGTCTGTTCCAAATTAGGCCACCAAGCGTGATTGTGTAATTTATAATTCAACAAGAGAAACTACCTTTTCAAACATGTGATAGGAAGTAAATTTAGAAAGGCAATTATCACTCGAATAAATTTTGAAAAAATTATTCTAACATAAACAGAGACTTGATTTTTGAGATGATAGACATTATTAAATTTAAAAGATTTGAACTGATAAATTAACATTGAAACTCATTCCAAAATAGATATTACAGATTGAGAAAAATTACAAATATGGACCTTTAAGTACTAATTTGAAAGGGTAATATAAAAGGCACATAATTTGCTTTTTCATTTGCTTCTAATTAAAAAAATTTTCAATGTTGTCAAGAAATCACAAAAATTATAAGCTTCTTGGACGATAAAATCATATAATTTTTCAGGTCTTCCTTAATCTTTTTACTCTTAAATGAATCTTTTTATTCATAATTAAGGACTCATTTTACGAAGACCTTCAATGTCATAAAAGTTTACGTAAAACAAGATAGAGCTTTTCTGAAACCAGTATAAACATCATTTCAAAATTTTGGTTTTAGAGCAAAAAAAGTGGCATTCATTATTTTTTAACAAGTCATCAGAAAAAGTTGAACTATAATTAATTCAGCATTAAATGAACATTGTAACTAACCTGCCACCCTAATATGCTGAAGACGAGGCATCAATTCACAGTCAAAGCAACACATAGTGTCACCAGTCAAAAATCTGGTACCTTTCTGGCCCAAGTGTTCATTGATTTTTCGAAGATGTGACATTAAACTGTTTGTACTTACATCATCCTTCTTGAGGAGCATTAACTTCAATTTCTGAAACCGAAAGGTAAAAAACAATTACACTAAAGTACATTAAAGTAATAAAATGAAAATATGATAGAAATAAAATATATTTCTGCAAAAAAAATTAAACTGTACACATTTTTGTTAATAATTTCATTTTAATTATTAGCAAGGAAAAAAAAAATCACATTTTTTTTATAATCAGTTTTTTCTTAAAATATTTAAAATAAATATAAATAATCAGTATTGCTTACAATCAGTTTTTAAAAATAATAATACAACTGTAAGGAAATTTCAATAACTAATAACATCAAGTTTATAAATTTAATGAAATGGTTCCGCTTTATTTGTTTTATATAGAATCAGTTACACTTACCAATAATTTGTTTTTTCTGCAATACACATATTTAAAAAAATAAATAAAAATTTAAATTAGTTTTTCAGTTTTGATAAGATCACTTCAAAATACATAAAATGTTTTTTATTGTAAAATTAAAGAAAAATATGAGCACTGGCTTATTGATCCAAGTGATTGAATGTTTGTTAAATAACTGCCAAATGCTGGCCTCCGTGACATGAGTGGTAGGGTCTCAGCCTTTCATCTGTAGAGGGTTCAAATCATGGTCAGGATGACATTTTCACAAATGCTAAAAATCACTCATCTCATCCTCTGATGTAATATCTAACGGTAGTTGTGGAGGTTACCCTGGCAAATATTTTAAATAAGGTGTAATCTACATGCAGGTTAAAACAATAACATCACATACTTTAATACTGCAAAATGCTTCTTTTTTACTTCTTTCTTTCTTAATTATTCTAGGTTATATAATATGAAAAGTACTTATTTATTCCTAATAAGCACATATACCTTTCTATAAAGATAAAATTGGAGTTTAATTAATTTGCTAAACCTTTATTTCTACATTACTTTTTTAAAAAAGAAGTTGACCATAATGAAAATAAAACTATTACCATAATAGTCATTTTGTTTCAATATGAAAACTGTTGTTTATGAAATTACTCCATTTACATTGTGGAAAAATACTGGTTATTTATTTGTTTTATTATTGTTACAATTAAGTAATAAGTCTTGAGTTTAAAGAGGGTCCAGTTATAAAGGATGAGAAAATAGAGTGGTGTTAAACAGGAGGTTCCATTTATTATTTGACCAGTTTAATAATTAATCAAAATTTTTGACTAACGATGTAGAACAGAAGAAAAGATTTTCCTACCACAAGGCATCAGTACACCTTAGAACATTTGTTCTCAAAGTGGGTACTGGAGGCATTCAGGGGGGGGGAGGGGGCGCGCCAACGGGCGAGAAGCACTGGGGGGGGCGGGTCAGGGGAGCTAGGGAGGAAAGGGTTGTTTTTTAAAAAAAAAAAAAAAAAAAAAAAAAAAAAAAAAAATATATATATGTTTTCCTGATATTTCAAAATAAAATTAAATACCTACTACATTAGTACAAAAAATCCAAAGGAAACCAATATTTATAATAAAAAACTATTGTAATCAAACAACTTTAACTTTGGGGCTTAGGACAAAAAAAAATTAAAGCTTGAATGCTGTACTTCCAGATAGTATACTTCAGATTTCAAAAATCATCAAATTAATAAAAATAAAAAAGTCAGTGAAAAGAAAAGTTTTAAAAATTTCTAAGTTTTTTCACATTTGATTGAGCGCGTGGGAAAACAACTTTTTTCAGAAAACTACATTAAAATCATTTAAAGACTAAGACTTTAGCTTTAATTTCTTTTTTTATGTGTCTACAATTTTTCTGAACCGAAATATTCCACTTTAAAGAGAAAAGATCACTTCTGTCTTTAATGTTGTATATATCCCGATCTAAGCAACACAAATAAATACGATATTTATTTGATACAAATAAATATATTTGATACAAATAAATATATTTGATATAAATAAATATGGAAATTACAGAGTTTTGATCTAGCTGGTCTAGTTTTAATGACAAATTGTGAGGTTTTTAATACAATGTGTCAGTTTCTGGCTTTTGTTCATTTTGAGCCAAGAGATTAAAATTTTTAAACAGTAAGTCTGCAACATGTATCACCTGCTCTCAGCTTAACCCAAGAGCAATTGAATATGCTACCACTATTGTTGTTTAGCACTACAGATACAATTCTAATTTTTTTGAAAGGAATTTTAATAAAAATACTTCTAAATGTAATTAAATATGTATTTTAATTGTTCTCATTTAAAATGTAAGTTTCAAATCAGAAATAGATATGCCACGTTTAAAAACAATAAATGCAATTGCTGTTTTTTTGAGCGCATCTTAAAAACAGCAATTACAATTATTATCTTACAGATGGTAAGTTTAAAAATTTAGGTGCTAGAAAATGTTTCTCAGTGTGGACGGTAGATGAAACAGTTCGAGAATTAATGCCTTAGAAGCGAATGATTTCACTCTTTATATAATTTTTTTATTATACTCTGTTAATATTATCAAAACTATATTCAACAATGTTTGAGCTGGTCAGGACTAAAAAAAGCCAACTCAACATTAGGTTAAACAATAAAAATTCATTATTATTTAAAACAACTACATACTAAATGAAGAAACAATTCTGAAAACATTTCTGACCACAATCAAAATAAAATATAAAATCTACTACATGCACAGAATTAACATTTTAATAAGCATAAATTGTAGTTAAAATCTGGCCTGCTGCAACTAAAAAAATTTTTTTTCAGTAAGCACACACAAATTTAATTAAAAAAAAAATTTATCCAACTCATGATAAGTGCAGTTTGTTATATAAAACTTGTTCTGCTTATGAAAGTAACTTTTAGTAATCTGGAATTTCTGATCCAGTAGCCTTGACGTATTGACACTACTGACTGTCAGTGCTGACACCTTTTTAACATTCCCTTGGCTTATTTTTAATAGAAAATACAGTATTTAATCATGGCTTTCTTTATATACATATAGACAGATCATTTTTTTCATTTACTAGAAATAAATAAACATATAAGAAATCTGATGGTACTTTTAATTACCTATATTAAACTTAAAAATAAAGCAGACAAGTTATAAATAAGATTACACAAGTATAGTCTAAGTTTTTTCTTTCTGAAATGTTTAAGCTTTACTTTTAACCAAATATTAAGATTTTGATATTCTTTATTCAATTTTTTGTTGATGAAATTCCTCCTCTCACAGTCTACTGCATGTTCTTGATGATTTATGTGGAAAATTTTTTAAAACAAAAAATGTAAATTTATATAGTTTAGATAAATACAAGATTTTGCTTATTTGTCGTCATTGCTGCAAACTGAACTGTTACAGAATTACAATATAATTTTTAATTTCTGTCTGTTATCCAAAGTATTTTCAAATAAAAATGCAGGAAAAATAGTTGAACACTTGAAAAAAAAACTACTGGTTTACACAGACTTAGCTCAAGAGCTTGATGAAGGTTTCTTTAATTGTTTTTTAAATGTCTTTTCTTATTTTAACCAAGATAAAATCTTTGGTCTACTGGTGAACAATTTTTTCAGACCAAACTTTTATGGGCTACTCATATTTTAAATGAAATTAACACTTAAAAAATGTTTAATAAACTTAAAAGAAAAGCTGATATTGGCATAAAATAAACAAATTATAAAAACACTACCAACAACCTTGATAAAAAGTTAGAATTGAAAGTATCACCATTTAAAAAAAATTGTTATAGCAATCCATTATACAAGGTGTGACAAAAGTTTTAAGACAGGTGCCTGCCACTACTAAATAGGAGGAGGTAAGTTTGTTGCAAGGTGAGGAAGGCAAAGTTTGTTTTGTCTTGAAACATCCTAAAAAGATCACAGCATTATCTTTGTTCAGTAGAGAGTGCCATCCTGGTAAATGAAGTTATGTTTTCAGTTATCGGCAGATTATAGATTCTGCAAAATGAATGAAAAATGGAACATTAAGTTGGAAAAGTGTGTCAAATTTTGTTTAAAAACCGGGAAATCAGCTTCAGAGAGTTATGATTTGTAAAAAACAGCTTTTGGGATAATGACCAATCTGATCAAATGTTTTTATCTGGTGTTACAGAGCCAAAGATCGCAGCAAATTGGTCGAAGATGATGGTTGTGAAGACAATGTTTGTGGTTTTCTTGGACATATCCTATTTACTGACATATCATCATGCATTAGGCAGTCAGCCAGGAATATTATAACAGTGTCCTTCAGTATTTGCAAAAAAAAATGTGTGGAAGAAAAGGCCTGCATTTTGGTGAGACAAGAATTCACAACACACTAGCTCATCATGTGCTCTCCTCGTGGAATTTTGGGCCAAATTCCTAATTTCTGTTCTTCTCCAACTCCCCTATTACCCTGATTTAGCTGCCCCTACCGACTTGCACTTGTTTTCTACACTGAAATTTTAGTTGAAAGGGTACTTTTATTTAACTCAATTGAAGACATCCATGCAAATATGGAGAAGGTTCTTAACACTTAAAAAAAAAATTTTCAGGAATGCTTCCGAAAGTGGAAACATGTTAATGTTGTGTTCAGTCAGAACGGGACTGCTTTCAAGGAGATCAATCACAATAATCTGTAAGTAAATTTTGTATTACAATCCTAGTCTTAAAACTTTCCTATGCATCTCATAGTATTCTGCAAGCCATAGCAATATATAAAGAAAAAGAAAAAAAAATTGTTTTGGTTAATTTTATAAATGGTTAATAATATTTTTATTATTATTTAATTTCTTTAATGATTTCTCTTACAAAAAAAAAAATGATAGCATTACACAATGATTTTAAAAAAAGATTTATACATAGAGAGCACTGTAAATTTGAACCTTCAGCATATCATACACCAAAAACATTATTACAAGGTTTTAATTTGATGAAAGAACTCTCTGTAGCCTTTAATTATAGATATATTTAAAAATATCTTAGAATCCCTCCAGCAACAAATAATAATCATTATTTTTAAATTATCAAAACAGTATTGAATTGGAAATAAATAACAAACAAAACATTCAAACACATATGGTACAGAAAAAAAAAAAACCAAAAATAAAAATTTCAAAAAAGGTTATTGCCGCTATCAAGTTTACATTACAAATGAGTGCTGTGACAATAAAAATTATCGATAAATATGATAGCTGTGAAAATCTAAATAATTTAATTGTAAATATAACGTACACATGCTACTGTTTCTCATTTGTCAAAAAAAAAACCCAAAAAACAATGAATATGTGTTAACAAAATTATAAGTTAGAAACTCTATTTCAACTAAGACAAATAATAAATTGATTTGCCCAATGCCATTTCATTTCATATCAGGTGTAATTCAGCAAAAATGAAATCAATATTAAAATCAGTTAACATCAACTATTTGTTTCATATAACAAACATCATATCTTGACATTGACAGAAGATGCTTTATCTGGTTTATCTAAATAAAAACGGATATCAATTTTTATTAAATTAATCATTTAAGCAATGATTTTCTACACATAAATGACAACCATGTACTTCCTTTACTGTGAAAACATACAGAAATTAAAATATTCATCAAACTTAAAATCAGAAGCAACTAATTACAATAAAATTTTGAACAAAATAAAAGTTTAATTGAAGTGGTTTTTAATGTCTACTTCAAGAAAATTATTTATATATAATCATAACTAGAACAAACATTTTAAAAAATGTATCATGATTCCAACTATAGTTTCATAAGGTGAAAATGAATGAATGCGTTAAAACTTGCTCTTGAAAAAAAAAGAAGCTAAATGCAACCATTAGTAAAAAAAACAAAAAAAAAAAACAGATGTCATCACTAACCAGTCAGGAGCTACTTTCAAAATTTCTTAGCATTACATATGCATATCTTCTTCCTGTATAATAACAGTGTAAAGTTCATGCTGGAAATAAATAAGAAAAATATACTGAGATAAAGATTAATGATGCAGACTGTTTAAGAATATTAAAGTGCATGAAATGAATACTTACTAAAAACAATCAAAATATGTCTTTTGATAATGTTCCAGTTGCAGGAACAATGTTGATCGATAAAATATAACTGAATCTTTATACATTATAATCTAATTACATTCATAATTTTTTTTGAGATTATATTGTCTCGCTACAGGCTTTACGCCTAATTAGCGAGCCAATAGGTTTTGTTCAATCTCATATTAATTAACCAAACCACTAAAGTATAGTATACAATTATTAATATCTTATCCAATATTGGTAATAATCAATAGAATTTCACTTCATTAGAACCCTCACTTGAGCACCTGGTATTTATTTAGTACATGAAAATCTTCTTCTACTGGAATTTTGGAAGCAAAAAAAAAGAATAAACATTTCTAGGTAATAAAATATAGTATTAACTACTAGAACAGTCTATTTAAATACAATATAGGGTACATCTTTAAAATAAAATAATAATATAAAACAAGAAAAGTGCCATCAAAATGAAATATTATTTATTACAGCAAAAGTGCAAACAAAAAAAATTTCTTTGAACAAAATATTTTCCACAATGCCTTGTGCAGAATGTTGTATCAACTTTCTTTTTAAAAAAAAGTTTTCAGCCAATTTCTTGATCCAACGCCTTGCCTCTCCTTAGCAGTATGAAGAATTTATGTTTTCTTGGCAAATGATTTCCAGTTAAAGTATCCAAAAACTGAATACATCTTCAAGCTGTATTATATGGAATTGTGCAAAAAAACACCCTCTAAAGCTACAACTTACATTTGTTTTTAATAGAATATACATTTGACTATACTCTTTCAATTTTCATAGAAATCAATTAAGATTTGTTCTTGGTACCAAACATCTTGGAACAAGCTATGTTGTTCCATTACCATTCAGGCATAATTAAATAAATGAATGTTACTTCTAAGTGAACTATATAGAAAGAAACCACTATAAACTAATTTCAAATTTCAAAACCAGCTTGTGCAACCAGATTCATGTTTTGGAGGTATATTTACAACTAACATAGAAAAAATAAAATTAATTATTAAAAATAAATAAATACAATAAAGTAGCATCAAAGATGATAATCACATTCCAAATTTTGGTAACAAAATAAGAGATAAAAGATGCCTACAAATATTCTTATATTTGAGCATTTATCTTGCTTATAAATTCACAAGAGGAAAGCTTAACTAGATCGCTGAAAACTGTAACATCAAAAGAACTAATAAGCATAAATAATAGTTTTTAAGGGCATAATCTCATAACCAAGACAACATTTCCAAGAATTTGTTACTTAACCATACGTAAATCATATTAATCAATTCTATGACAACCTGTGTTAAATTTGAATAACGTTATTAATCCAGGGCATCATTATTTTAAACAAACAAATATACGAGTTATTTTCCTAGGATTTATATCAAGGTTAAAAATTCACTCTGCCCACAATAGTAAAAAAAATCCCAGGTTTATCTTAATTGGAATTATTATTACTGATAAAAACTTTTAACTAAAAAAATTCATCAATTTTTTTTTAAATCAAATATTTCTAAATCTAAATCAATATAAAGAGCTCAAAAATGTTATCCTGCACGATTATTTGTTTTATCAATGAAACACAGTTAGCAACTCAACACTCAAATGACAACTACTAGTTAACAATTCAAATGACAGTAATTTGGGCTTCAAAAAAGAAAATTAACATGAAAGACTAGAAAGTAAAAAAATTTAATACAATTTTTTTTTTTTATTTTTAGGGGTGAGGTTTACCTTCTAACATTAGAAAAAAACAAAAGAATTTCACTGTTTGCATTTTTTTTATTGTCTGATAAAGGATTAAATTGTAGCCAACCCATAATGGTTCATTTAGAGTAAAATGGTTAAATAAAATATAATTTAATACATGAAAACAATCAAATTAAAAAAAAAATAATATTCTTTAAATTACAATTACTTTTAATTACTGTAAAATTTTTAAGTGTTTCTGATGACAATACTTCTAAATAAGTTTCCAGCCACATTAGGAAATGGTTATATATCTCTTTTCATCCAGTTTTTTAAACAATTTAATTAAAATCAATCTCTTAATAAACATGCTACCACATTATGATTTATAGATTGTTCACCTAAAATATTAAGCCAAAATTGGCCAACACATGAATGTGTATGTACATCATTTATTTAATTAATTTTTTAACAATTACACTGTGGGAGCCTTTAAATAGATGTAAAAATTGGGAAGGAGGGCTTTTCTTTTTTATTGGAAGCAGTGTATTATTTTTGTTACCAATGAAGGGAAAATAAAATGATGCAGAGCGAGGCCAATTGCTTAAAACAAAAAACTGATCTACTGACTAACGATAATTCCCTGCAATACTACAGGTAAAAAGTAAATAAAAATTAATGTCAATGAATACAATTAATTTCGCTAACAACTAAAACTTACACTATACAAATTTTCTATAAGTGTAGCAACTTCCTTGTCCTGTACGAATAAGTTATGACCACCTGGCACATTTTTCATTATATGTCGTTCAATCTTTTCATTCTCTAATACAGCTAACCCGTTATCAATCAAAATTGGAGGTGGAGTAGCTTCAAAGTTTGTCCTATAATACAGAAAACAGATGCATTTATAAAATTTTTATCTGTTAGACATAAAGAAATCAAAAGCTAAACTTACCAACAAAAAAATAGGCTTGTTCAAATTTAGTTAGTGTAAAAATAATTATTTTCAATTATATAAAAGAATACAGTGAGAAAGAGAAACTAAATTGAAAGACTAATAATAATTGAATGACTAATAATTTCTATTGAAGAGGTTGGCACATCTGCTGGATTCAGGACTGATTACTGTTAATATAGTTTGCTGTTGTTTACAACTTTCTGCATTTCCTTAGGTTATTTAAGTGCAATTTGTAGAGTTTTAAAATAATTTGACAATTACTGTTCCAGCAACTATGAAATTCATAAAGTAATATGTTTTTTTTATTAACTGTATAAGATTTTAAACTATAATGAATAAAAGAAATGGCGTTTAAAATTTTGGATTGTATAACAAATATATGTTTGAACAGCACAATTCAGGAAGCTTTAATTACCATAGCTCATTTGAAGATGCCCAATGATAATGAAATAAAAGGGAAACTGTCAAGTTACTGTGGATATGTAATTGAAATTGAATGAGAAAGAGACAATGCGTTACTATTTGACAATAAGTATCTACAGTAACAGTGACAATTTTTTTTGGCTGGAAAGTTTTGAATGGAGTATTTTCAGTCACCTACCATATAGTCCTGATAACTATATCCAACTTCCACATGCTCAGATTGAGAGGATCTATCATGATTAAACAGAGTAGCAGTAAAGAACTATGATGAGAATATATTAAAGCTCATAAACTGCCATAAATAGATTCTTAATGTAGTTGTTTTTTTTTTTTTTTTTAGTAAAAACAAAAAATAAATTGCTAGCAATGGAATAACAATATCTGTATTATAAATTATCTATTGGTATGTATCAGATTGTATTGGTATTAGTATATATCAGATTATCTATTGGATCAATTAATATCAATAGATATAATATAAACAGAATAGTCGTTTTACACTCTATATGAAACAGAACTGAAAATAAATCTCTATCTGATACTTATATTTAAGACCTAGTCATGTTTCTTGAAGGCAATAATTAATCATATTCAATCTAGTTTCAATGCTACAAATAAATATATATATATATATATATATATATATATATTTTTTTTTTTAACTTGGTGGAATTTAATAAAAGAAAAAAGTTAATTTCTATTTTTGAGATTACAACTTTGAGCATGTTGTGTATGTACGAGAGGTGTGATAAAAAATTATCCAACCTTGGCTAGTAAAAACAAAAATACTTTATTTAGTTCAATGACTTCTCCTCTTAAAGTAGATACCTTCTAATGTAACATACTTATCCCAGCAATTTTTCTATTTTTGCAGGTATTTTTCAAAATCAATTTTAATAACTACTATTTTAATAGTTTCTTTGATCTCTTCTCTGCCTTCAAATGTAATTTTAAGCTTGTCATTCAATGATACGTTTTTCAAGAATCTCTGTTTCAGTTGTAATGAAAGGGCCGGAGTGCTGTTATGATGAATTTTTCAGTTTTTAGCTATCCAAAGCTGTGGTCTCTTGCTACAAGCGCAATTCTTAGCTAATGATGAGTAGTTATTTATAAGCAAGTTATAAAGCAAGTTGTTAGTTAGTTAGTTATAAGCAAAATTATTAAAGTTAATAGGCAGAAACTGAGAACTTTTACAAATTATTAAGCTTGAAGTCAGTTTCAAATTAATTTTTGAATAACATATCTCTTTAATAAGTTATTTTATGAAGTGCACTGTTTTTTAAAAACCAGTTGTAAACCACTAACATAGCTGACAAAATAAACTAATCATATTTCCAATAATGTTTACTATATCCTTAAATAGAATCGTAAATTCTTATTGTAGAATAAGATTCTGGCTGAATAACCAACTTTTATAATAAAATAATAAATAACCAACTTACAATCTCTTAAAAATATTCTATAGTTCACCCATCAGATTTGAAACTCATGATTTAAACTTTTGAATAAAAAAAAAAATCCATCAATTTCAAAGATATTTGCATATTAATTTTTTTATATAACAGGAATGGTGGAATAGGTTGTTTTCCTCTCTAAGTAGTCATTAACAGAATGTGCAGTAAGTAACTTGTTCTAAAACATGACTATATTTGATGGCAAAAACTACAGAGTATAAAATGTTTGTGTTCAAAACTTAATTAATAAACTCAACAGAAGAAGCAAATTGACAATACCTTGACTTGTTTGTCTATACTAGTGGAGGTAACAAATTCAATGAGTGAATGATATCCCAGAACAATTCATCTGAAAACATGCTAATATATTGCAAACAGTATTTATTCATAAAAACTTGTTTACATAGTTATTTTTTCCCAAACCTATTGGGCAAATAAATGACCTCTTTTAAGTTAAATTTTATTTCCCCAGAGAATAAGAAATGCAATTTTTCAAGGTAGTAAAGTTTAGTTATGAATCCTTCTAGATTTACTTATACTTACTTGTTCTATAAACAAAAAAATAAAAAAATAATACAAAATTTAAAAATATACAACTGTATATTTTTACAGTTGTATGTTGTTAGTTTTATACAACTGTGTTTTGGATAAAGTAAAACCAAATAGCTGATAAAAAATAAAAGTAAGATTAGTGAGGCACATAACAGACCTCCACTTCATCAATGATGTAATATTATAATTATCAAAGAAAGGAGGAATAGATAAACATGAAAATTATTACAATGTAAGTTTGAGTTTTCATGTATCCAACAGCAAATCAAGATATTTGATAGATAAATTGAATAAAGGAAGGTTTCACAGATAAAGTTCAATTTAAAAAGCGCAATATAAAGAAAGTAATCTTGATCCTTTAAATGTAATGATGCAAAATTGATAATATTTTAGGAGAAATGTAGAGAGATATAGAGAAAGCAGATTAAATTTGTATAACTCTTTTCAAAAATCAAGAAAGATTCAAGAATTATAAAGAAATTGAGCCTTTACAATAGAAATAGTAATTATATAGAAATATTGGAAAAGTGTTATTATGTAATTACGGGAAACTATTAACTGTGAACATTTCTGTTGAGTAATATTTTCATGTGTTACCATTTTAGGTAGTCTTCTCTCAACCTGGGGTTATCAGTAAAATTAATAGATGTGAGAAGCAGTGACAAAGCTAATGAGATACCTCAGTACACAGATTAAAAATAATAAGTCCATTCTTATTAGAATTACATAACAAAGCAATATACTAGTTAGCTATATCTTAAACCAGTATCATATTGTTTTAATTATACTGTTAAGATTGTTTTTCATAGCATTATTCATAGTTTATTGTTTTTTTTTAACAAAACTACGAGTAGTGTAGAAATTAATATTTCATTTTTGGCAATTAATAAAGCTTAAGTGTTAGCTTTAACAATAATATTTCTGATGACCTAATTGTTTACAACCTTACTGCTAGGATAAAATGTGTACTTTACAGAAGTAGTAATAAAATAAACAAAACTTATGCAAATAGTTTTAGTACAAACACTTAAGAACTACAAAGTACTACTACAATTCTGTATTACAATTAACCACTGATGTTCAAGAGCGCTTAGCTTCTTTGAGCAGCATTTTATTTAAACCTGACATTTAATTGAACTTTCTTTATTATTATTCATCATTTTAAGGATGTGTGTATAAACCATACACAAAATGCATTAATTACTTAATAAAAATGTAAAAATAATTCAATATTTTTCAAGTAGTTAACCAACACAACAGTAGTAGTTAAAAAATAGCAATAATACTTTAAAATTGGGATTATAAAAGTGAAAATTTAAGTTAACTAACTGAAACTACAAATTTTTCTATCTCCTGTGAAAACTCTCGAGGAATACATGTCTTTTGACGTTTTTTCTGTTATGACTTCTGAGTGAAAGTGTGATTCTGAAGGAATAATCAGGATTTTGAGTGTTAGATCTTGATCAAATAAACAGTCACTCATAAGTAGTTGATAGAGGAAGATAAGAACTTTAACCAATGTATGCATATATTATTTCTACAGTCTGTTATGAAATTAGAAACAGCGAGTGGGTAAATGATGTTTGATACAATTAAGAGTTCGGTTTCAATTAACCATACTTCTCAGGAGTGGTCGATCTGAGATTGTACAAGACTACACTTCATTCACATTCATACATATCATCCTCTGAAGTAATACCTTACGGTAGTTCCAGAGGCTAAACAGATAAAGAAAGATACGAGTAAGAGTAGAGGATTTCCAAATCATCTAATAAAAGTCATATGCAATTTGTATAAAACACTTAAGACAAGTACAGTAAAGAATAAAAGAGGGATTGGTCAAGTAAAATCTCTTTCTAAATTTATTTAATAAATAAATACTTAAGTTTACCATTTGGCAGTAACTGGGTTTTAATATCTCATGATTTATATATTTAACAACCAGCAATATCTAATTAAATATTATAAAAAAGATATAACTTCAATATCAATATTATTGATGAAAAATAAGCTACAACTTATAAAGGAATGAAGAGCATAAAATCAAATATCATTTATAGTAAAAAATTTGCTGAGTGAACAAGTTGGGCATTTTAATTTCCTTCAATGTAACTGATCAGATTTTAGTGAATATGATATTAATAGTGAAATGAAATGTTCAACAAAATGAACAGAAGGGTAGGGTGAAAGAACTCTTAAAATTTTATCAACTATCAGTTTCTAGTCATTTGTTTTAACAAAAGACATATTTTGATTTCAGTTTACAGGAAGAAATTGCACAGTGCAGAAATGGGATTTAATTATTGCTAAGTGAACAAGGTCAAGCAGTAGGAAAATGTTATAAGGCAAAACATTTTTTGGCTGAATGATCAAATTTTAATTACACAAGACAAGATGATTCAAGCGGTTAGAAGAATACTTGTAAACTGAACCTCAATAATTATGAAAAGAATATACAAGAACAAGAGCAAGATAAAGTTGGTAAACCAAATGGCAGGCCATCCACTTAAGATGTAAAGAAGATAACAAAACTGATGACTGAAAATTAATTTCAATTAAATAAAGGCAGTTATCAACTTCTTGACTATCAAGATATGCCAGATATATGTTTTATTGTGGATAATCCACAAAAAAAAAAAAACTAAGTAAAGAAAGAAAAAATACTCCCAATAGTAAATTTCTCTTAATGAAGAAAAATCAAAATCTCATTACAGTGGAGAGAACATATTTCAATGATATCCACTCTGAAAAATTTAAGAAACTAAATTGCATCTAACAGTTTTTTAAAGTAAAAAAAGTAATTTTCTTTGGACATAATTGCAACCAACATCAACAGTGATAGTAACAGATTCACTGGAGGCAATTGTACAGAAGTTAGTTCTGCTTTGAAATAATTGCAATTTAAATAAACAAAAAATCTTTTGCTATGTTAGAGAAAATAAGCTATTTGGATTAAATTATGTTTTTTTAACAAATAATTTTATTAATAAAATATTTAAATTGTTAAGATTTTTGTTTTTAACACTGCGCAAAATTAGTTACACATTATTTTTTTTTTTTTACAACATACTTTCATACGTAACAGCATTTTTATTTTCTGCAGCTGCATAAACATTTTATATTAAAATGGATTCTGAGATATACAATGACTTGCCGGAATGCTAGAATAACAGGAGGACTTTTCTGCCCCCTTGCTTAATTTATTGCTTAACTCTAGCCACCGCATTTTTAATTTTTTTTTTTTTTTTGGTACTAGTAAATAATTTCTTAAAACCACTGAAAAATACTTGTCTTTATAATTTTAAAAAAGCTAAATTTAAGACTTTCAACAAAATTATTGTTTAAACAGTTTTGTTATAACTTTTAAAAAACTTGAGTATTAAATTTTGGTACAAATTTTTAGTATACTGTACATAAAAATTACTGAAGAAAGATCTTTTTTTTCTAGTTTAAATACTTTACATTATTAGCTGCCATTTCAAAAATATTGATCGGGGAATTTCATTTTAACATTCTAAAAATAAATTATCTAGATTGGTTTAAAAGAATTAAACATTCATGTTATACACGCAAATCATTCATTGTGTTGAATCTCTGAATGAAGAGATTCAGCACTTCTCTAGGTTAAGGTAATAAAAATGTCTCAGTTAATGGATCCACTTGGTTTTTTTAACCTGTGGCAGACCACAAATTGGAAACCTCTGATTTAAGAAAATATCATTTATAGAGCAATTACTAATTGTTAAACATTTCTTTAATAAGTAATAACATAACTGATTAAACAATTAGTATATATATAAACACAAAAAAAAAATTTACCTGAAATCAGGAGGAGGCTTTTGCATATCCACTGTTGTTACCTTGAGACTTATTGTTTTTAATTCCGCCAAAAGATACAAATCCATAAAATATTCTTGACAAAATAAACAAGCCCCTTTCCTTCGACCATCAATTGTGGATGCCTGAAAAATAAAACAGTAGTTTGAATTAAATTTTTTGATATATATATATATATTAACTTTTATACTATAAGTTATAAAAAAAAAAACTTTATAGAATTAAAAAATTGAGATATAACATGAAAGAAAAAGGAAAAGGAGGTGTGGTATACAACAATAAATTATTATTTAATTACACTTCACCACTTCATTACTTCATTTTAATTACCCAATAAAAACTAAAACTACATATAATTAGCATTCTGTAGATTTATAAATAAACTGCATAATTTCCTTTGCTGTAACTTTTTCACTATTTGATACTCATTTAAAAAAAAAAATCATAACTGAATAATAAATAATTATAAATGAATAAAATACATTCCTTACACAAAGTAAAATACTGGTAATAATAAAATTATTAATTTTGAACTTTAAAAGAAATATCAGTATTACATGCATACAACATATCTGAGACATAAGTGTGTAAATAATTAGCATGAAGAAAAGTGCTAGAAAATAAACGAGAATGAATTCATGACAGTGTTTAAGAACCTGCTGAAGACCTATTACGATAATGCTGCATTTAATAATTCCCTCTATACTATATACAATATTGTTACAAATATGTAACAAAAAAATACACACACACACATAACTGAAAACAAGTCAAGACTTGAAATAAAACATATATATATATCTTTCATATGGTCAAATAAAGTTACACACACGCATTCAAACTACAAAACAAATCATAAAGTGTTCTGCCTTCAGGCAAGTCTCTAACACCATTGCTAGCTTCATTCCATCCTGTTCCTTACTCTTGCTTTCATTTCATGATAAAGTGATACCATTTGCTACCATTCATCGTTTATACTCTTGGTATCATTTAATTTTATCATTTTTTCTATTTTCATTGGATTATCTCCTCTTAGGACGTGATCCAACAGTAACTTTTCTTTAAAATTCTATTAGGCAGGTTTCTTTTTTCTTCTCTGTGATTTGTCTATTTGACCTTTACCATTAATTTCTATACACACACTTGAAACGCCTTTGCACTTTCTCTGACTCGCTATGTCCAAACTTCACTTTACTTATTTATTTCACTTCAAACAAAAGCACTCAAAAAACTGCTTTTTAGATCAAGTTCTATTCTACTAATCTCTAAAATAATCCTCTCTATTGAACATCATATTTGCTATGAATGTTCTAAAAATACTATCTACACTGACATCCTGTAAACCTCTGTTATTTTCTGAAATTATGTCAACACACTCATCAAATTTTTAATTTTTCTTTATTATGAAAGAAAACAAAGACGGTAATCACATGATTGCTGATGCCAAGTATTTTACCCAAGGAATAATTTTAGGAACTTTATGCATACAAATACATTTTAATTAAAAAAAAAAAATTAATGTTATCTAGAACCAGTTAAAAATTCAGACGAGTTTCTTACTTCATTGAAAAAAATCAATAATTGTTTTCAACTTTAAAGTGTCGCTAACATGCAAACTCAAGAACATTAAAAGTTTTAATCCTTCTAAATTTCTGTAAAAAATATTTCCACGATTGAAATTTTAATTAATAAATAATATCTACATTAGATATCAAAAACCAATATTACCATTAAGCTAACACACTTTTTTTTTGCTAAGAATGCAAAATAAATGTAAATTTTCGTGTAGTTCAATTATTTGCCTGTAAATTTCCTTTACTGCAAGATATTTCAGTACATTTAACACTTTTAATGCTAGCAAAATGTTTAGTAAACGATTACAAGGTGTTCACCACTCTCACTCTCCCCTCCATATGCACCCACAATCAATTAAATTCATTAAATTTTTTATTTGCTATGTATTTATATAAAATTACTTTAACTGATAACAAATATAACAGAATTTAAAAAAGGCATAATTTTTTTTGTAAAAATGTTATTTTTTAAATTAATGTAATGTATTAAAATCATTTTAAATGCATTCTATGCTGTAGAACTGATATTATTTACTATGTCAGTCTACAAGCAGAAAGAAATAAGTCATGGTCACTGTACTAAGTAATTGGAGAAAGAGAGTAAAGGCTATAAACTTAAAAACTACATTCCTCTGTAACTAGGACGAAGTGACAATCAGCGAAGTAATACCATTGCCTTAAAATATTATCAACTTACTAACTTACTAACTTCTTTGCTGATATGGGTGCATGAATCAAAATGTATTTTCAAAGGAATAAGTAAATAACTAATAAGACTAAATGATGATCCTCCAAATGTTCGTAAACATTTACAGAATTTACATATTGAGAATCTATACTGGTCAGTCTAACTCATGTACCAATGAGTTTAAGCTTAAGCTTCATAGTATTACTTTATTACTTATCATTTTTTATTAAACAATTTTTTTTTCAAATTTCACTATTTTTTAAACAATGTGAAAAATGCGATACTTTTAAAACTATGGCCTATTAATAGCCAAATAATATTTTCCTCGTCTGATTTGGGCGTTTTTTGAAGGAATAGTTTTCAAATTACTGACAATTTTTCAATTCAAAAATATTTCAGTCAGGAAAGGTTATAAAAAAAAAAAGTAGCCACTGGTAGCTTCATTTTGATAAAATAAAATTTAACGTACTCATATACTAGTCCATTACCAAAATGAAAAAAATTATGACAGTAAACTTAAGAAAGGTAGAAAAGTTATGTAATTATGAAAAACAAAAAAATGTATATAATGAGTAATAAATAATCATTATTAAGTAGCAAATTAATTAATAATTAAAATGGCAGGAGACATTGTATAAAAATAGTTAAACATATAGGGACAAATTTAAGAGAAAACTTTCCAGGATACGCCAAATTAAAATATTACATTTTTTCCCAACAGAAATCAAATTTCATTGTTTTAAGGGTGTTCCATTTGGTACCAAATAGCATTTTTATTTATAAAATGATTTAATATTTTTTTATGGTTCTATTTTCTTTTTTAATGTATTTTTCAAACAATTTAATTGTAACTAGCTTAAAGTTTTCTGAAAATGATAAAGATATTTTCTTTGCCTTTCGTAAATCCGAATTAGTTCATTATTAACATTAATATAATAAATCATCGAAGAAATAAAAAAAATAATTGTCGAGTAGTTCTTAAAACTATGACCAGCAGTTCAAGAAGTAAAATTTGCATTAATTCAATGAAACATACTTTGATTTGTTTTTTTTTAACCTCCGGAACCACCGTTAGGTATTACATCAGAAGATGAGATGAATGATTTTTAGCGTTTGTGAAAACGCTTGACCGGGATTCGAACGCGGAACCTCCGGATGAAAGGCTGAGACGCTACCACTCGCGCCACGGAGGCCGGCAATTAACTTGGACTTAAACAATAGATAATGTAATTATCTAGATGTTAATACTCGTATATTTATGTAAACTTAACTAATCTGTTTCGTTAAATCTGTCTATCGTATTTTAATAAATAGCGTAAATAATATCAAAACATTAATTATTGTTCTATTAATATAATTTATTGAATGACTAATAAACTGCACACAAGCTGTAAAAAGAAACAGCTGGAAAGAGCCGGATCTCATCCGGTTGAATTCATTAACAAGTGGAGTTAAATAAATTTATGACCTGGTGAGTCAGACGTGACCTCTGTCCCTCATAGCTTCAATATTTAGAAAAAAACAACTACCGCAAAAGCAAGAAAAAATTATGATTACATGTACACTATTCGAAGATCATATAACTGATCCAAAACTAAACATCTTTATTAGCTTACAGCGTACATTAACCAACTTATATGTATATGTACACACATTTTTTTTGTCTTCAGTCATTTGACTGGTTTGATGCAGCACTACAAGATTCCCTATCGAGTGCCAGTCGTTTTATTTCAGTATAACTCCTACATCCTACATCCCTAACAAGTTGTTTTACATATTCCAAACGTTGACTGCCAGCACAATTTTTCCCATCTATCTGTCTCTCCAATATCAAAGCGACTATTCCAAGATGCCTTAAAATGTGGTCTATAAGTCTGTCTCTTCTTTTAAATATATTTTTCCAAATGCTTCTTTTTTAATCGATTTGCCGCAACACCTCTTTATTTGTCACTTTATCCACCCATCTCATTTTTAACATTCTCCTGTAACACCACATTTCAAAACTTCTAATTTTTTTCTTCTCAGGTACTCCGATCATCCAAGTTTCACTTCCATATAAAGCTACGCTCCAAACGTATACGTTCAGAAATGTTTTCCTGACGTTTAAATTAATTTTTGATGTAAGCAGATTATATTTCTGACTGAAAGAGCTCGTTTCATCTGTGCTATTGGACATTTTACGAGTATATTGCTCCTGCTTCGTCCATCTTTAGTAATTCTACTTCCCAAATAACAAAATTCTTCTACTTCAGTATTCTTTTCTCTTCCTATTTTTATATTCAATGAATAGTAATAATCTACATTATTTCTATTACATTTCATTACTTTCGTTTTGTTATTGTGACATATAATGTATAGTATATATATAATGTATAATATATGTATAGTAATCGATACCTCATACGCACCAACCCATCTAAGACATTTACTTTTACAAGAAAAAAGACATTTCCACTAGAATAAAAGTAAACAAGGAGAGTTATTATGGACAAACGTCTCAGTATTAAATATGAATCTAGGATTTCGAAAGACATTTAAAATGCTTGTGTAGAGTATAACTTTATGAAAAAAAATCCTTCGTAAGAAACACCAGGGCAATAAATTTTCAATTTTGTCAAACAAGAAAAGGAATGCAAAAAACGACGTAAAGTAACTATTACTAAGCGTAAACTATGGGGAAATATGTACTTAGGTTACCAGGAAAAACAGATTTTAAATTATTTGATACTATAACTTCTCTCTTTTAAAGCCTCTCTTTTATCTATTTAGCCTTCGGAACTACCGTAAAGTATTACTTCAGAGGATGAATGAGGATGATGTGAATGAATTGTAGTCTTGTACAATCTCAGTTCGACCATTCCTGAGAAGTGTAGTTAATTGAAACCCAACCACCAAAGAACACCGGTATCCACGATCTAGTAATCATAACTTAGTAATAAGTAATATAGGGCAAATATTAATTGGGAAAAACATAATAAAATCAGTGCACCTAGTACAAAGAAAGAGATACATTAAACAGAAAGGGACATTAAATTTATCAACGTCTTAAAAAAAAAAAAAAATGCGCTGAATTCAGAAACGTAAGAATTAAAAAAAAAAAAAAAAAAGTATAAAAAAGTGTTTCAGAAAATTCTGAATAAACAATTATATGGTTAAATGATTTCCATAAAAAATAAATTCAAAATGGATTATAATTACTAACTGTTAGTCGGAAATTATTATCTGTTTTTATAGAAAGTGACACAAAATCTCAGTATAATAACTAAGAGGAAAATTCCATAATTAATATTTTTTGTTTCACTAAAGAATTGGTCAACATACTTTAATAACAGCAAAAAATTAGCATTAATAGTATATTCAATAACATTAATCAAAATTACTTATAATATAAAACAATATTTAATATTTTCCTAACTTTCATTAATATATCGTCATCATAAAAGGACCAAATTTAATCTGAAGTGCATATTAATTCACCGATCTCAGACATAAAACTTTCATTTAGAAGGATCTGGTTTCGAATTCCGGTACTTTTTCAAGTTTAACCTCCAGAACCACCGTTAAGGTATATCTTCAGAAAATGAGATGAATTAATTGTATCGTGTGTGAAAAATGCCATGCCTGACCGGGATTCGAACCCGGGACCACCGAATGAAAGGCCGAGGCACTACCACTCGTGCCGGCTTTTTGTTTTTACGGCTTCATCATATAAAAGAAATCAGTTTAACCGGTCAATCGCCATGTATTGTTAAGAATAAATAAATGCTTTAAATATTTTAAAAAATAAACCACGGTAAATACATTTTTTAAGAAATACTTGTAAAATATTGTATACCTCGTTCATACGGTTTACAAATCCCCCTGATAACTGGAATATAGTTTATTATACACGTATACCGTACATAACATAATCTAAATGATTACTACTATACGTATTTTAATATACTTACTACTTGAACAAAATAATATGTTTAGAAATGTTATATAGTTATTTTTAAGGTTAATATAACATAATGTAAACCGGTTTCAAGCTGTCCTTATTTAGATACTGCATGTCCTGGATTAAATCAAGGTAAATATTTAAAGCGATTGCTTGAAAAGTCAAGAACTTGAAGATATTTAAATTTTTACCGACACGATTACAAGAAAACCACATTAAAGAACACTTATGCTTTACCTAAAGAAATTATTTTTAATTTAAATTTACAAAATTAAATCTTAATGAATGAAAACAAAGCAATAGAAAAATTACAAATTTAGACATACTTTTATTAATTAACACAAAAATGATCCATAATATAACAATTAAAATAAAAATATTCTTCATTAAGAAAAAAACGATCTACTCATTTGAAAATCTTGTTAAATGGAATTGAAGTTTTTAAAAGAGACGACCAACAGGTTACAACCCCCATTCCAAAAAAATACTTAAAATAGTACACCCTTATACACTCAAGTCAGTCCTTACCTTTTTATAAGCTTCAGCTGTGATGTTAGAACACATTAGTAGTGTTCCATTCACTTTAATAGTGTTAAAGGCTTCCATTCTTTAGCAAATATATTCTTTTTTATTCCTATATAAATAATTAAATGAATTAACACAAAAATGAATCATCATTAGCTTTATAATGTACAAAAAAATGTTTAATATCATTAATTAGCGCGGTAACAACATAAATCCGACTAAAAATATGAAATTACATCGAATTAAATAAAAACTTTAAAATATTTTCTAGAAAAAAGGAAAGAAATTAAATTTGTATTTAACGCTTGAAAAGGCTTCAAAAAATATTCTAGGCAATTGTATTCTTAATACCGGGAAATATTTTTGGAAAATCATACAACTCTATCATTTACAGAACCGCCGGGAAAACTGCAAATATTCATAGTATAAAACTATATATATTTGTAAGCAGTAAAACAACTATCACGCAGTAGAATTCTGAAAGCGCATAAAGCAAAATTAAACATACAATACACCGGTTCTAACTTCATTGAAATCAATGTTAAAAGGAAAAAATCAGCATACGAAGTAATAAAACAAGTACTTAAGAAATATTACTGCAACTATTACCTTAACGCGTACTTTTCATTTGAATGAGTCATATTTATTTGTTACACACCTACCTGTGTGTATAGAAGAATGAATCGGTTGACATAAGACGTTACGATGAAGAAAAAAAAACCTTGACGGAACCTCTAAATATAAACATACATCATTGTTTGAACAACGGCTAAAGATCCACGCTAATTGTCAACGGAAAATAAAATTAATATTCTTGTTCTTTAAATTAAACGAAAAGAATTTTTTCTTTACGTTGTGAAGCTTCTTTTTCATTAATTAATTCCAGAAATGACCTCTAAACGCGGGGACACAACTTACAGTCGCATACACACGACCATTATTCTTCAGCATTACATTTTACACTTCATTCATCAATTTTTTTTAACATCGAGATAAAGATAAAGTGTAGCTAAAGTGTACACTTTCAGGAATATTTCTCACGAACGACGTTTTAATGTAAATTAAACCCTTTAAACAACAAGAAAAAAATTAAGGCGGAAAAAGTATACCACAGAAACATGTATCTATATCTTGTATATAAAATAACATGTATGATTTATAATGCAATATAAATCAACTGACTTCAAAATAATATGAATGTAGTAGTAAAATAAATAGGGTAAAGTTTTTTCTGGGAAGCAATAGCACAAGTTTTAAAATACATAATAGGTATAACCATTTTTAATTACTAAGAAAATAAAAAATCTTATCTCTAAAAATTAAAATCCGCAATGCATGGAACTAAGCGATCAAGGCCTTGCGAATTAAGAGAGCAAAATTATTCTTAAACGCTTGTAAGACGTCTAAATAAAAATTGCGATTAAAAAGGGGGAAAAAATCTTCAAAACAATTCTCGTTAAAACAATTTTTCATTTCGATGCTTCTTTGTATAATATTACCGAAACTTAGAATGTAATGTAAATTAGAATCTGAACACTTACATGTAAGTAAACATTTCATCAACGCTGTTTGTTTTATCCAGAATTATAGTTAAGATGTTTTTCCACGATAAGGTAATTGTTGGTTCAAAAATATAAGACGAAAACTAATTTTTCCAAACATAAATACGATTTAAAATTTTCGTGGCGATTAAACTGTACCAAGTTCAAAAAATTAATTTTTGTTTAAATAATAATAAAAATAAATTATTTCTTGCTCACAAGGTTTCTTTCGTAAAGACTTGCAAAACAAAAAACATAAATTTACAGGAAAATTAAATTTTATGCTGAATAAATACAGATTCCAAAAAATACAGCTCGCTACAGTTACTTTCTGGCAAGGATTGAAGCATGTATTCAAGCGACATATTCATAGTTGCGCCCTAGATTTTCCAAAAATCAATACAGAACGATTCACTCATTCTACTTTCTAACAAAAGGGGAAGAAGTTAACGTTTGAAAATAGCTAGCAGTTCTGCAACAGCAGACCTTGCTCTTCTGTAACAAAAATTAACCTTTACAATGAAACGAATTAATAAAGTAAAAAAACAAGAATTAGTCGTAAATTGATTGTGGAAAGTATACTCACTGCCAAAAATTCTCAACTGTTAAACAATATATTACGTTTATTTTACCAGGCAATCCAGAACAACAAATTAAATCCATTTTTTTTCTTAAAAGGAGGTATTCTTTAATATCTAATAGTCTACTAGAAATAAATGGTGCTATATAGTTGTAGAAGAAAGATTAGGCTTAAGGATACGGTACAACGACAAAATTCGGCGTATTTTACATATAGCCGCTGAGAGACTGTGGACATAAGGATTGTCAAGCAGGTGCATGTTCTCCCTTTTCTGCTTCACTCGCCTCTTTTAAAGAGCGCGCAAATAGCTTTTAAAATTTTTCCCGTATGAAAGGCTATTAATTTCTCGAATTCAATTATTCAAGACATCTCAATTCGATCGGATATATAAATTTTAGTATGCTGAGAACCTTTTCCGGGGTTCAGATACATTACATCACTACAGAAGTAGCACTAACAATAATCAGTATAGGCTTACTATATAATTGTAACGAATATTTCAAGTGAACCAGTAATACAAAGGTAACTACACACAAAAAAAAAAAAGAGAGAAATATAAATACTAGGATACGATAATTTACATGGAACGAACTGCCTGGGAATCACGTGTACAGCACACCACTTTACGAAACTAACAATCTAAATAGCTGATAACGACATTCACAGTTACACAGTTATAAAATACAACTCGTAAGTAGTCCCGTCTATTAAGTTCTTGAACCAAAAAAGATCTATAGAACGTCGTAAAAAGAAAAAAAATAGTGAATGATACAGCCTTAACGTACTCACTTTAACAACTATTTTTAATTAATAAAATATATTTTATTTAAATTTATCAGTTAACAGTACTACATTACTTAACATTTTCGAACATTTTAATAGAAAAAAATTAGTACAACGAGAAAATTGGTGGAAGGAAAATAAATACGAATTGAACCTGATTAAGATTATATGGCAAACTTTTAATTAGACGAAACGACTTTCCCACACAACTTGCAATGCAACTAATGGCATTGACATAGATAAAAATCGAAGAAAAAAAAAACAAGAAATAAACACAGATGATGGTATTACAGTAAAAAAGCAGATGGAGTCTGAAATACCGATGACGTCACTCGACATCCTTATAAGCAACACGAAAGAGAGAAGCAAACGCAAGACCACAACCTAGTGTGGGAGGGAGCCTGCACCTGCAAAAAAGCGGTTTCAGGTAGGCGCGTGTTCCTTTTATTAAACCCACATCGGCAAAATTCTTAAAATTTAAAACAAGGGGAATAAATATGAACGTAAGACATATTTAGTTTAGCTATTTTTGAACCGGATATTATTATAACTACTGCTTAATTTTCTTTAGAAATATTGCCTCGAATAGACATTTAATAAATACGAAAAAAAGTTGAAGAAAAAAAAACACACTAAGAAAAAATTTTTACATTTACGAACGACAAACATTTCGTAAAATTGTATGTTTAAATATAATAAAAATAAGGTATATTAAACGTAACAACCCGATGCTATTGAAAACGAGTACCTTACCGCTTTAAAATCCTAAGGAAATCAGTTCAAGGAGAAGTAATTTCATTTGAGAATCTTCCCGGTGAAAGATTTTGAACGGGATAAGAGTAAGTTACTTAAAGAGGTTTCTTTCCTGTACTAAAACATAAAGATAATGAAGTCAGTGAATAAAACCAGAACGAAACTATCTTAACAACCCGCATATAAGTAATGACACTATCACCTCCTACGAGGGACAGTCCTTATATTAGATAAGAATATGATTATGATTTTTAGTTCCCTCCCGACGATATTCCGTCAGATTTTAGATAACAATTTCTAGATAATATAATTTACCCAGTTTAAAATTAATAAAACGTTTCCACCAATCTCGGTTATTGTTTCCTAAAACCTAAAGTAAGGTACAGTTTTTATTAAATCTATAAATAATTTTGTCTCCCTCTACGAATCATGAGACCTTGCCAATGGTGGGGAGGGGGCTTGCATGCTTAGTGATACAGAGTTGCTGGACCGAAGGTGCAACCATGTCGGAGAGGAACCTGTTGAGAGTCAGACTGGGGAATGATTCCTGAAAGAGGGCAGCAGCTCTTTCAGTAGGTGTTGAGAGCGTAGGTCAGAAGGACTTAAATGGCCATAGCAACATCACTCGATCTTTTGAGTACTGCGCAGCTGAAAGCAATGGTAAACTACAGCTGTATTTTTTTCCAAGAAAATATGGCTCTCTGCATTTTCAAAACCAATGATGGAGGCGCCTTCCTTAGTAAAAAATTCCGGAGGTAAACTAGTCCCCCGTTCGGATTTCCGGGTGGGGACTACTACGAAGGAGTCACCAGAAAATTAAAAAATAACATTCTACGAGTCGAAGCGTGGAATGTTAGAAGTCTAAAACAGATTGATAGGTTAGAAAATTTAAATAAAAAGGGAAATGGATAGGTTAAATATAGATGTTATAGGAATTAGCGAGGTTCGATGGGAAGAGGAAAACGACTTT
>JAAAKQ030252079.1:0-10911 GCA_010016005.3 Zanna intricata | reverse complement strand
AAGTTGTTACCACCTGTTTAAGGTAAATCATTGGGGGGACGCGACGCGCACGGATGTCAGAGGGAGGGAGGGAATACGTACGCACACAGGAGTCACTACAGCTTATCCCTACTACAGCGGCGCTGCCTACAGGCTCAAATAAAGGATGGCTTCTTGGCATAAAGTGTTACTTTATCGCCGAACACCGCCTAGAGAAGACGTGGAAGAAGAAAAACTGAAAGAAGAAGAAGAACTTGAAGATGGAAGAAGACCGAAGGAGTTCACTGGCCGATTCAACATGGGACTACCCCGCCGGAGCAGCAGGCCTTGCCGGCCCGCCGAGGGAGCCGCTGGATTCGGACCCATCGCCCATCGCCTTGGCCGGCAGACGCAGCTACGAGTGCCGGCCCAGAGTGGGATTGCTCGGGGAGAACCGCCCCGGTGAATGATGACTGACGCCGACCCCACAATGCTGGGCTCTGGGGGTCTCCACTACCGCGCTGTAGTGAGAACCCTACTGCCGCTGAGGGAAAGCTTGGTCGGATTTCGACGGACGAGCCGCAACTCTCCGACTGCAGCCGAGTCGACTTCGCCGAAGACCATCTCTTCAGCTCTTCTCAGAACTAACCACAAAAAAGGCACTTTTCAGGGCCACCAAAAGGTTTTAGACTACAACACGTCGTTGAAGCAATTTGACGACAACAACAGCCCTTCTTTTCCAAGGCTATTACGAGGTTTTAAACTACAACGAGCCGATGAAATCATTAGGCCAAAAAAACGGCCCTTTTAGGGCCAACACACGTTTTTAAGGTTCCAAGTGCCGTCGAAGCCATTCGGCGACAATGTATAATTTATTTTGAAACAATAGGATACAATAACAGTGTAGAGTTAATTTGCGTACCCTAAAAATAATATTATTTCGGTTGATTACTTACCTGTAGGTGTTTCCTGTGAAGATAGAAAGTACATCCTTCAGGCGGTAAGGTCCTAGAAAATAATGTGTTATTTATTTATAAGTAACAGGATTTGATATTAGTATAGTTAAATGATACAAAAAATGGGAGGAGGAATGTTATTGTTGGAAGGGGAGGTTCCTGTCCAAATATCTCATTATATTAGTCCGGCAGGAAGGTCTTATCGTCTGTGAGACAGATAAGTATCTTATCTATCTGTCAGTCAGTCAGTCAGCGAGTGACTGTGGTCGTCTTACCTCATATATCCTCGCACAAAAGGTTCACTTATGCCTCGTTTCACCCAGCGGCGTCGGATGACTTTGAAATCGTTCCACAAAAACCAGTATCATTACTCCTCTTTTTCATTGCAAACTTTTACTGATGTGGGAAAGTTTATATATATATATTTTTTAAATTCGCATTGATCTATGAATTAAATACGCGATTAATCAAGTAACATACAATTTAAAGGAGAGATTTCGAACATTACATTTGTTATTATACCATCATATGTCTTCTTGAACAAACTTTGATTTACTGACATTAACGGCTCACTGAAACGGAATGGTAAACCGAATTGAAAGTGATGGAACGGGAAATGAAGTATACGTCAAGAGAAAGACTAACTTGTGCAGTTTCTTGGATTTCAACTACCTGTAAAAAGAGTCTCGAGGTATGAGAGACACGACGAATTCTTTTGAAATAGGGGAATCAGACACTGTGTAGGGGTTAGAAATAGTCGTAGAAGCAAGAGTTTACGATATCCTTGTCACACAGCCTAGTCGATCGTTCTGTTCAAGTACGGTCCATCTAAATGTCCTTTAATGTTCCCACAAGAATATCCCACATAGGGCTTTTCGTATTTTTATGTTCCAATTTCTTAAACGAATCTTCTGAATTACAGTTTTGCAATATGTATATATATATATATATATATATCTTTAAAGTTGATAAACTTACTAATATTTATTTAATAAAACAAATCAGTTTTATATATTTCACCAAATGGCAAAGTAAATAATATTTTAAAAAGAATATTTAATTAGTCTGATGTCAATTTACACTAGCAATTTTATCACCTTATATTTTCACGTAAGAGTTATTTTACTAAAAGTTGCTGAAAATTTCCAAGTGCACCAGACAAATAAGTAAAAAAAATACTGTAATTTTAAAGATAGAAACAAAATAAAAATAAAGTAAATTTAAAAGATTAAATATTTTAAACAAAAACAGTTCAATATTTAAAAAGGTTAGGTTTTTCTCTTACTTAATAAAAATATGTCTCATAAGTAGTCATAGGTTTAATACGGGAGTACTTCTTAATTCTATAATTTCTCTAGTACATAAAAATATCTGTGATATTCTTTTAATTATTTCTTAAAGCATCTTAAACCCTTTGTCTTAAGATGTAATAATTAATCTCTCAATAATTAATAACACTCATGCTTAAGGACAAATAATTTATAAAAAAGGAAATGTAGTTAGAAATATTCAACAATCGTAAGTTAATTTCTAATTCCTTTGCTAATGCAAAAGTAACTTCGCTATTAAGGTAAATATTACACCTTATCATCCTACTAGAGAAGAGAAATAGTACAATTGCGATATAACATAGTTCCAAGCTTTTATTTAATAATTAAAAATTCAATGAAATTCTTCTAAATTATATGAACTTAACTGAAAGATAAAGTTTGCGATTTTTTTTTTATTTCTAAGACTATTTACTTAGTGTTATTCTGAATACAATTATGTTCATTTATCAAAAACGTTTTTCCACCAAAAACTTGATCCCTTAAAAACAGTTTTTTGGATAATATTATACATTTCAATCTTTTTACATTTTTATAAGGTAACAATCAAGTAGTGCAATATATTTTTAATGATGATTTTTTAAAATTATTTTATTATGATTTACTTCTTAAAAATCAATTAAATCCTATTAACTATACCTTAATTAATTAAATCCTATTTTTTTAACAGTAGAATAATTAAATCTCAAAATGTTACACTACCACCTAACATGATGCTGTTAATTATTCGTATGATTTTTTTTTTTTTTGAAAACTGTTATTATTTAATTTATCCAAAATATTTCTTCAATAATTTCAGGTTTCTTCAAAAATCCACATAAAACGGAGTTTTAATACCATAAAAATCGTAGTAATCAACTACGTCAATTATGATTAGGTAGATTAAACAGATTTAACTGAAAAAAAAACTCGCTGATATCAGTACAAAGGTATAATAAAACAAAAAATTTTTTTTTGTGTTTTTGTTTTATTTTTTTGGCGCACAATGAAAGTTTGTTATTAGCATAGTTTAATATCTAAACTAATTTTTAACACACGCGCTTTTACAGCGCGTGTAACAGCTTTTCAAGATTCCCTGAGTAGTGCCAGTCCTACATCCCTAACAATTTGTTTTTACATATTCCAACCGTTGCCGGCCTGCACAATTTTTCCCATCAACCTGTCCCTCCAACATCAAAGCGACTATTCCAGGATGGCTTAATATATGGCCTGTAAGTCTGTTCCTTCTTTTAACTATATTTTTCCAAATGCTTCTTTTTCATCGATTTGCCGCAACACCTCTTCATTTGTCACTTGATCCACCCATCTGATTTTTAATATTCTCCTGTAACACCACATTTCAAAAGCTTCTTATCTTTTCTTCTCAGGTACTCTAATCGTCCAAGTTTCCCTTCCATATAACGCTACGCTCCAAACATGTTCTATTCGGCACATTTTATATCGCTCCTTCTTCGTTCATCTTTAGTAATTCTACTTCCCAAATAACAACATTCTTCTACCTTAGTAATCTTTTCTCTTCCTGTTTTTATATTCAGCGGTCCAGCTACATTATTTCTACTACATTCCATTACGTTCGTATTGTTCTTGTTTGTTTGCATGCGATAGTTGTTGCATAAGACTTCATCCATGCCATTCAAAGTTTCACTTAAATCTTTTTACTCTCTGCTAGAATTACTATATTGTCAGCAAATCGGAGCATCTTTATCTTTTCACCTTGCACTGTTATTCCGGTTCTAAATTTTCTTTAACTTCATTAACTGCTAGTTCTATATAAAGATTAAAGAGTAACGAGGATAGTACGGGGATAATATTAGCAGTTGTTTTTCTATCTCTATACTTGAACCATACATTTTTTTAAATGCTGAACACTTTATTCCAGTTGCCTTTTTTAAGCCTAAACGATGCCAAACGTGTTGGTTTGTTTTTCTTTAGTCTTCCTTCTAATATTAATCTGAGTGTTAAAAATGTTTCCCTTGTCCCTTTACTTTTCCTGAAACCAAATTGACCTTCTCCTAACACTTCTTTCACTCTCCCCTCAATTCTTCTGTACAGTATTCTAATCATGATTTTTGATGCATGAGTAGTTAAGCTAATTGTTCTGAACTTTTCGCATATATCTGCTCCTGTGTTTTTGGGAATCATGACAATAACACTCTTTTTGAAGTCTAAAGGAACTTCCCCTTTTTCATAAATATTACACACTAGTTTGTATAATCTATCTATCGCTTCCTTTCCTAGACTGCACAGTAATTCTGCAGGTTTTCCATTTATCCCAGGAGTCTTTCTGGGACATAAATCTTTTAATGCCCAATTAAATTCAGATCTCAGTATCGTATCTCCATTTTCATCCCCTTCTTCCTGTATAAGACCACTTTTTAATTCATTTCCTCCTTATAACTTTTCAGTATATTCCACCCACCTATCGAGCTTTTATTTCCTATTATAAATCAGTGTACTATCTCTAAGGCATTATTGGATTTTAATAATATGTATCACAAAATTCTCTTTAACTTTCCTGTATGCTACATCAATTTTACCAATGATCATTTCTCTTTCCACTTTGGAACATTTTTCTTTAATACGCTTTTCTTTCGCTAATTTGTATTTCCTGTTTATAAAATTTCTTGTCGATAGTTCCGTTTACCTTCTTCATCACTAGCATTCTTATAATTTATACGCTCATCCGTCAGCTGAAATACATCCTCTGATATCCAAGTTTTTCTACCAGTTCTCTTTGTTCCACCTAAGTTCCGCTTCTGCTGATTTAAGGATTTCCTATTTAACATTCTCCCATTCTTCTTCTTTATTTTCTACCTTATCGTTCGTACTCAGACCTCTGCGATGTCCTCCTCAAAAATCTTCTCTACGTCTTCTTTCTCAAGCTTCTCTAAATTCCACCGGTTAATGCAAGAACTATATTTTCTTGGAAAAAAAACAGCGATTGGTGTGAGTGCATGTATTGATACATAGACTTAACAAGATCTTATATAAGATGGACATGGACTTAATAAGATGGTCCTAAACTACCTACTCAAGAACCAGACCCATAATAAATGGATCCAGGAAATTAAATTCACTAGCTTAACTGTAACTGAAGAAATGATCAAAAAACGAAAAAGAAAGAGGTGTTAAAAGAGAGTAAGCTAACTACATTTCCTCTGCAATAAATGTAAGTAGTCATTAGGTCATGTTTCCTAAAAGTGCTTTAATAATTTTTGTATAAGCTGCCAACTTCAATTATCAGCAAAAAAAGAAGAAGGCTATCCTCGGCGTCCTAGAAATCTTCGTAGAGCAGCTATGAAACTCTCGGTAGATAAATCAGTTACCAGCTCAAGGTGTATTGCTTTTTTGCTAAGACATACAAACAATGCAACATAAGCCTTAGTTGTCGCAGGATTAGTAGATCGAGTACGCCACCCACTATGACGGATAAGTAATAGACTGGCATAGTCAACACCAGTTGACTGGAATAGTCTGGAAATTGTGACTCGTCCTTTTGAAAACTGTCCAAGTAATTGATCCTGAGGCTGAGATCTAAAACGAAAGCACGTCAAACACAAATGACGGAACGAATTATGATTTTAGAATTGACAATCCAATATTTCTGCCTCATCGATGAATTAATTAATTGTAATCCTCCATGCAACAATCTTAAATGTTCATTTAAAATAATCAATCGAGCAAGATGACTATGAGGACTTAAAATTAAAGCATGCTTGGCATTTAAAGGTGAATTTGAAAAATTTAAACGACCTCCAACACGAATAAAGTCATTTTGATCTAAAAATGGGTTCAAGGAAACCAATTTACTTTTCTTCGTTGCAGCCTTATTTTTGTTTAAATCGCTTAATTCCTTAGCAAAATACAATTCTTGAGTTTGACGAATTAGAATTTCCAACGTGGAAATGATTTCTTCTGGTAAGAGATCTCACAACATACGATTATTTGGATTTCTTAAATTGTAAATAAACGACGGTAATATGAAAATACATTTAATGTTCGAAGAAAATGGTTTTGAAAGTTTGACAATTTCCGTTACTTTAAGAGAAGATGAAAACACGTTAGTTTGGCCAAGTTTCTTCTCTTCCTTGAGCGTATGTGGTGGAATCATATTAACAATAGGCTGATTGGAGAGCCAAGCGTTCTCATTTTCTTCAGAAACGACGGACCATTCCACCGAAGTTGTAACGAAGTTAATGAATTTGGCATACAACCACATGACAAGACATCTGCTGGGTTATCTTTCGAACGAAAGTGGTTCCATTCGCAGTCCTTAGTTAATTCTTGTGTTACACAAACTCTTAAATATCTTCCATCTATTAGGAAGCGAAAACAACCAGTAAAGTACCACTTTGGAATCTGACCAAAAATTGATTGAATCAAATCTTATACCTATAATACATTTAACCTTATTAAATAAACGAGACAACAGAAGAGCAGCATTCAACTCAAGCCTTGGATTAGAGATTTTTCTGATAGACGCAACTCTAGATTTTGAACACAGAAGGTGAGTTTCAACATGTCCATTACCATCAGAAGATCTGTTGAAAAGACAGGAACCATATACACTGCTACTTACATCACAAAAGCCAAGCAATTGATAACTGTTACTAAAAATACTGATTTAAACTAATCGAGGAATTCTAAAATTACTTGATGGTTTAAGCTGAGAATACATAAAATTCCATTTTTCAGCTAGCGGAACACGAAGAACTTCATCCAATTGAAGATTGGTCCACCATAATTCTTGGATAAACACTAGATGGAACGACTGCAGGAGCAAGTAGACCCAAAGGATAATTGAAGAAGAAATAATTGATAAAACAGGAAGTGTTTATGCAGTGAAAGCATAAATGCCTGGTATGTTTAATGATTCTGATTCATTTATCAAATCAAATCCACACTTCCTGTTTTATCAATTATTTCTTCGTCACCCTTTGGGTCTACTTGCTCCTGCAGTCGTGATTGTTAAGCAATAACAAAATATTATTGTACAATTCTTTTAACTGATCAATGCTGTCACAACCAGTGACCAAATCATCGACATAAAAATCTTTCTTGATTGACTGGCAAGCTTCAGGATAAGAGGCTTCATTTTGATTGGAAATTTCGACCAAAAATCTTGCAGCTAGAAAACTTAAAGATGCTAAGCCGTAAATAACTGTTTGTAAATTGTATGGAATGATTGATGAGTTGTTATTACTATCACATTAGAGGATTCTTTACAATGGAAAATCTTGAAGTTAATGAGAATTTTTCGATACATTTTTGAAATATCTACTGAAAACACGTAAGTATGCGTTCTAAAACGAATTATAATTGAAAATAAATCTTGTTTCACAAATGGTCTGGTAGCTAGACTTGATTTGAGTGATCGGCCGTTTGATGTTTTTGCACTACCGTCAAACACTACTCTGGTTTTCATAGTGGTGGAAGATTCACGGATTACTGTGTGGTGGGGCAAATAAAAATTTCAGATGGAGCCTTACTTTGAGATGAATCTACTGGTTGCATGTGATCTAATTCTTGATATTCCTTCATAAATGAAAGTAAATATACGTTGTAACAAATTGAAACAATGCCTTGCATTCTGATACAAATCTTCTAAAGTACAGTTTTCTTTACGAGGAAGACACAACAAATCTACCTAGGTCATCACGAAAGGATTCAGTGAAATGTTTTTCACAGAAATATTCCTTCTTAGTCGGTAAACGAACCTCTATCTCTTCAGATTTTCAAAATGACTATTTGAGAGGAGATTTTTTCATTACTTACAGTAAGTGATATTGGTTCTGAATTATTTGTTTAATAATAATAAGGCTTTTGTTTGTTTAAGGCTTTTGTTTTTTTTTTTTTGAATTGTTTGTTTAATAATAAGGCTTAATAGAGATTTGACCAGAGACTATGAAACTAAGACGGGTTTTTTCATGTATAGTATGATCTGAATTATGAGTTAACAGGCTTAAGCAAAAAAAGGTAATATTGACCTTTTTTTGCTTAGAGTTTATTAAATGAACACGTTTAATTCTCGTTTTTGCTTAACATTAACTACAGCTGTTGCCAGTAAAACAGATTTGTTAGGTTCTGATTTTAGAGTACAATATTAACTATTAGTCGGGAGAGCTTGAATCGGCTTGGAACATTTGTCCGCTGCCTCATGCGGCGTTTTATCTAAATGAATCAGTGTATGTTGTTTTTGTGAGAATTTTTTTACATTTACCGTTGCTTGAGCAGTCTTTTACAATATGCTGTTTACTTAAACAATCAAAACATAATTTCTCCTTAAATACGATTTTTTTTTCTTTCATTAATATCGTATTTTAAAACTTTATCACACTGATACAATTGATGATTGCTAGATTTTACATAATGTACAAATAGAATTTTAGAATTAGTTACATAAAATGCAATTTTATTAGAACTAGATTTGGAAGAGTCGTATCTTTTGCCACAAAAGCCTACATTAGATAGCTGTGCTTTTTCATTACCTTGAATTTGTCTGCAAATTCAAGTAACTTAAGCTTAAATTTTAAGAAAGAGATAAGTTTTTCTAACCTTGGGAATTTATTATCTTATAATGTTTCTTCCCAGTTTTTTTTAAGTATTTAATTCTGCGTAAGTAACTGTATTAAAATAAATTCTAAATGATTGATATTTATATTTTTTAATGCATTGATATTTGAATTTACTTGATCAATAAATTTGGATAGATTTTCAGAATTTTCCTTTTTTAATGGCTTTAGATTGATAATTTCTACGGCATGCTTAGTTGAAATAAGCCGTTTGTTTCATAACGAGCTTTAAGTAATTTTATTGCAGTTTCATAATTTTAGATGTTACTGATAATTTTTTTTTATTACATCTAGTGTATTACACCTTAAGAAATTTGTAAGGTAGTAGAATCTTTTAGCATCGGAAAGTTCTTTTCGGTTGTGGATTAAACTATTAAAAAGCTAAAAAAATTTATGCCAAGCTCTCACTTCAGCATGAAATCAACTTGTATAGGTTTTAATGTAACTTGACTGGGCTTGTTAATTGTTTTATTTGAATCAACATCTGACCTTTTGAAACGATTTTATAATGTTTTTTTTTGTTTTAATTTACGTTCATCTAAAATATTATCATAAATTTCCGTATCATCTAAGTCTATCTGTTGCATCCATGTGCGATTCTATTTCAGACTGAACTTCGAAAAAGGTTTTTTCATATTCTAACAGTTTATTAAATTTGATAGTAAACAAATCATAACCGTCAGATTCGGCATTAAAATCATCAATGATCGTCCATGAAAGTTTTTAATTTTGTTATACAGACTTTTATAATACCTCTTTTTTTAATTAGATCTTTGAATTCCATTTTGACTTAAACTACGGTATTGTAACATACAAGGCGTAAACAGTATTGAATGAAATACATAAACATGTAATTTGATAAAGATTTATGTTTAAGGCTTTTATCAAATTAGGGCAGCAATAGACGGGCAGCTTAGAGCAATCGCAGTTGGCAGCATAAGTGCAGTCGACTTACTATCGGATTCGACTGCAATCGACTGCTCCAAGCTGTCCTAACAGCAGTGAACTTGCTGCTTGCCCGACTGCAAGTCAATTACACTTAGCTTCTTCGTTCCGTAATCAAAATTTTTATTTGGGAAAAGGAAATTCTTCATTTGCAAAATGGATTTCGAGAAGGAAGCACTTCTTCTGCTAATGCTACGTCGTAGAAAACGCCGCAGTATATGGGTGCATCCTACTCTACAATTAAAACAGTATGGACAATTTTATACTTTGTATTCTCAACTTCGACAAGATCAACAAATGTTTTTCAACTACTTTTGTATGTCAGTTGCGTCGTTTGATGATTTAGTAAATGTCTTGGGAAACAAGATACAACGGAAAGATACAATTATGAGGAAAAGTATTTCTTGAAAAGAAAGGATTGCAGTTACTTTAAGGTGAATAAAAAAAGAACACTTTATTTTTTAAATATTTTATTTTATGCCAAGTATACAATAAATTTAATGGAAAATTTCAGAAATTATTGAAGATTGTGATTGTTCACTATTGACAGAATTGGGAGACAATGCTGCAGTTTCTGTACTTGTATTTTTTGAAAGATTAGGTTTTGAATCGTACGAAGAACTTGAGGGCCCAGTAAAGTACCCTTTATTGAAATCATAAAAGTTATTGTTAACGATCTGTGAATATAAGGTTGGTTGGTTGGACTGTGAAAGCATGTGTTGATTGGTTCAACATGTTTGCGTCAGATACGGGGGTGAGTATTGACGGGGCGATACGTTATTTTCAGAGGACAGTATTTTGTATTTTTTTTAACTTGTAAAATGTCAGCCTTATCATCTAATTTATAGCTCTCAGAAATCTTCTTGAAATTGTCACACAAAGCTAAAAGGAATAATTTGTCATCATCTGGTTCATAGTTTTGACATGCATTTTGGTTACTTAACTTCATGTTAATACTAGCCGTCAATTGTTCGATTAATTTATCTTCTCTCGACGCACTGACACGCTTGCGATTTCTTTAAAATTTTTGTGACTCAACTGAATTCTCTGCCGCTGTGTCCATATTATCATCATGAAAACTACTATCCGTAACAGCTTTCTCTTCAGTCAGTGGTAGCAAGAATGACAATTGGTGAAAATATTCGAATTGCC
>JAAAKQ030252068.1:0-10911 GCA_010016005.3 Zanna intricata | reverse complement strand
CAAGGATGTTCCCTATCCCCGTTACTTTTTAATCTTTACATAGAACTAGCAGTTAATGAAGTTAAAGAAGAATTTAGAACCGGAGTAACAGTGAAAGGTGAAAAGATAAAGATGCTACGATTTGCTGACGATATAGTAATTCTAGCAGAGAGTAAAAAATTTCAGAAGAAACATTAAATAGCATGGATGAAGTCCTACGCAAGAACTACCGGATGAAAATAAACAAGACAAAACAAAATTAATGAAAAGTAGTAGAAATATTGTAGATGGACCACTGAATACAAAAATAGGAAGTGAAAAGATTACTGAGGTAGAAGAATTTTGTTGTTTGGGAAGTAGAATTACTAAAGATGGACGAAGCAGAAGCTATATAAAAATAGCACAGGCGAAACGTGCTTTCAGTCAGAAATATAATTTTCTTACATCAAAAATTAATTTAAACGTCAGGAAAACATTTCTGAAAGTATATTCTTTAAAATATATGGAAGAGAAACTAAGACGATTGGAGTACCTGAGAAGAAAAGATTAGAAGATTTTGAAATGTGGTGTTACAGGAGAATTTTAAAAATCAGATGGGTGGATAAAGTGACAAATGAAGAGATGCTGCGGAAAATCGATGAAAAAAGAAGCATTTGGAAAAATATAGTTAAAAGAAGTAACAGATTTTTGTAAGCCACATATTAAGACATCCTGGAATAGTTCCTTTGATACTGGAGGGACAGGTAGGTGGGAAAAATTGTGTGGGCAGGCAATGGTTGGAATATATAAAACAAATTTTTAGGGATGTAGGATGTAGGAAGTATACCGAAATGAAACGACTGGCAATAGATAGGGAATCTTGGAGGGCTGCATCAAACCAGTAAAATGACTGAAGAGAAAAAAATCGCACAATACTATTAACCAATAGTTATTTTTAATTAAAATGATAATAAATAGATAAGTAAAAAAAATAAATCTTCCTTTTTCAATTTTTTTTCATAATACCAAATTGTATTTATTTCAAAAACCGTAAGTATTAAATAATGTATCTTGTTTAATGCTATTCTTTATTCTTTTCTGCTGCTCTGGGCTGATATTTAAATAATAAAATAGTAGTACTATACGAGTTACATGGATATGTTAGGTATGGGGAATGAATTATTTTATTCAAAATGGAATTCGTTAAAAATAATACTTTCGAAGCGAGAAAATACGCCAGCAGTAGATTTGAACGGTCATTCACTTTTAGTTCATTAAAATCCAACTATTACGTTATGGTTTATTGAGCAAAAATATTAGGAAATGTAGTCCTATTTCACATGTTCAGCTAAGAATATATATTTACCTAAATAAATGATTATATGCGTTATCAATAATGTAAAACATTACATTTAAAATGTAGGATCTATATTATTTCTAATTAATATCAAAAGAAAAAGAACAACAAAATCGTAATATGTACGCTGGGATGATGAATAAATAGATAAACCTATTTTCACTCATATTAATGACAAATATAATATGTTATGGAATTAATACAACCGAATCTAATTTTTTTTTAAATGAAAATTAAAATAGTTATTTTTAATTATCGTTTTATTTTAAGCTATTCCTGTAATTTCATTTTATGCTGATAGGTTTTTTCAAGTATAATAAAAGTATAATTTAAGTATTATAAAAATCGAGATAAAATAACAATTTCAATGTCCTGATTATGAAACGAAATTAAAATTACAATTAAATTTTAATGTTTTTTTTTTTTTTTTATTAAAATAATAATGTGTAAGGGCACTATTATTCCAAAATGTTTATTGTCTTAAATAAAATTAAAAAGTTTTATTCTTGAACATCGCCTAAAAGCGATGAAACGCTTTTAGGTTTAATAGCGTTTTACATTTATCAAATCTTACTACTGTCAACCACTCCTTTCCGAATTGTAACTAAGACTTGTTGCATGGTGCACCAAACGAGGCCCAGACGGCCGAGTAACTCCCGGTAAAAGGAGTTATCCTCTACCAAGTGTCAACAGTCTCTTTAGCGTGCGGATGAGCAGATAGAAGTACAGGCCACCCTCTTGCCCTTGGGGTGGGAAACTGCCTCTAAAGGCGGATGAGCCATCTAGATGGTCAATAGCATAGGATGGGAAAAGCAATGGGAAACCATCCCATTAAAGATTAACGAATTGGATATCCTTTGTATAAGTAGCTCATGATGGAAGCTTCTTCAGATAAATTGTCCGGATGTAAAATAGTCCCCCAGTCGGATCTCCGGAGGGGGACATCTAGAGAAATTTCTTCGATAAAACATAACTACTGCTTTGCATTTTGTTTTAAAAAATTGCTGATGGTGTATTTAAATTATTTTCAGAGTAAAATAGTAGTTTTCATCATCAGTTAAGTAAAAAGTAAGACAATAAGCACAACAAGGTAATATAAAAAAAATTAATTTCAATTGCTTTGCGACCCGTCGTCACAAAATCACTTGTTTAATAGCTGATTTTAAAAGTCAAAGGTTTTTAAGTTCGAATCCTTCTGTTTTTAACCTTCAGGACCATCATTATATATTTCTTCAGAGGATGGAGATGAATGATTTGCAGGTAAGGGTCCTATGATGTGCAAAAAGGTGCAGGTATGGTGTAGGTAATGGTCCTAGGTGTGAAAATTCCATGCCTGACCGGGATTCAAACTCGGGATCTCCGGATGAAAGACCGAGATGCTACCTCTCGCACCACGAAGGCCTGCGCGGTTTAAATCCTATTAAAAATTAGTGGCTTACATAGATACAATAATAGGTAATAGGTAACATACAATAATAGGTATCCGTGGTCTGATACATTTGAATATCAGACCACGGATACCAATGTATAGTGCCAACGATGTAAATAAAAATTTACTTGCATGAGGTAGACCGTCGCTATACAGAGAAATATATTACTCTTTTCTCGTAACAATAAGCTCAATTAGAAACCAAGTATTCTACTATTGGTGAATATGTATTGTATTCAATGTGTTTAATTATTTTTATAAACAGCAAAGATTGTTTCCGCAATTAAAATTTATTTATATATTTTTTTTTTAATTTCAAACAATAATCTCTTTAAAAATATTTAGTCTAATTATCAATATTTCTGACTGTATATAGTAGAAAAACGAATAGTAATTAGTTGTATTAATATATTAATATTATATTATCCATCAAATGAGTTGTAAAATGAATGATCACTTTGCAAAAAAAAAAAAATTCTTTTTACAAATCTTAGTATAAGCGAAAAAAATAAGAAGTATTTAGATGGCTCAGCCCCGGGTTCCCCGCTGCATTCGTTATTCTCATGGTTGCAAGAATAATAATGATAAATAACAATTAAAGACTGAAAAGCTCTCTTTCCTCCAACATTTCCATTGTACTTGAAGTTTAAACTCTGATAAGCTTTTGCTGTAGACGAAGCTATAGCTCGTGTCTTGGGGTAGCGTTCTCGGTCTGCAAATAACTGAGAATAATGCATTTCATCTATTTCAGAGGACTGAAATACTCTCTTTCTTTTATTAGACATTGAATTATAAAATGGTTACTTCTCTTTCTTGAAGGAATATTTATTTAATATTTGAAAATCAAATATCGAGAGCCAAAATAAATAAGCAAAACTTATAAAATTTCCTAAATGTGCTAATTTATTTAAAAATTACATATGAGGTTAGATGATTAGTATATTACAGATCTAAACTCGGAGATATTTTTCTGTTACCAAGGTAATAAAAATATCATCTCGTTCTAGGCTTTACAAGAACAGCCTTTTTTACTGAACTGAATAAATCAGTTAGTGAATGGCTATATGACGAACCCTATTTTTGTCAGAAAATGCATTCATTTGTTCCGCTTGAATTTAAACCCTATTTGTAGTTTAAATGTATTGCAATCATATGAAAGAGTGAGGCAGGTAGTAAAAGAAAAAAGGTAAATTATGTTATCTAAGAGCTAATTTACAGTAATTAGAAAACTGAAATTTTGGATGGAACTGTAGTATTCAGGCGTTAAGGAAAATTTAAAGTAAACGGAAAAGGGGAATTAGTAATAAGCATATGAAATTTCTTGATTTTCCATCTGATAAAACTTACGTATAGAAGAGTTAATAAACACTAAATGTAGGATATTAATCAGAGAACATCGTTAACAATAATTCTGTAATATATTACTTACAGTTTGTAGAATTTAGTAGCTGTGCTGGTTTTGCAGCTTATATAATTTCTGTAGTGATAGAGATGGGAACATCCATTAAGAACATTACTAGTGTGTTGTTATCACAAAACTGAGATGTAGCTACTATACCATTATAACAGCGTTTAACTACTGTACACAAGTGAAGCGATTATCAACGAGTGAGAGCACCTGGTCCATAACCGAATAACTAACTTAACGACACTCCGTATAGTTACTCATGCGATTTAGTAATTTCAACATACACAATGCGAATATGGAAAAGCGTGTTTACGTGTGAGAAAGGAAAACAGGATACCATCTCTTTTATTTGCTTGTAATATATTGTTAATGTCAGAGAGTTTGTAAACGAGAGAATGATAAATACAAAAGGTTTATATATTTATTTTTAAGTGTTTATTCATTTTCCAACATTATTCGTCAGTATCAGCGATTTAAATGCTATCAGATGAAATGTAACGTAAATAATTTTCATCAATTTTAAGATAAATTTTCCTTAAATTAATTAAACTAACGTTAATATCCTTCTATATAAAGATCACTGAATATTCTTAATAGATTAAAATAAACATGTTACAATGAAATTCTATATGACTTGTTTCAAATTTAATTATAGTTATTACTTATTGTTTTTAATGTTTAGAAATCTATTTAGTAAATATTAACAGATTATGTGGCTATTATAAAGATCTACAAATAATAGAAGAAAAATATAAATATCAATAAAATATGACCCTGACACATACTTGTATTTCTAAATATTTCAAGATTAATAATTAAAGAAATAGTTTTTAAAAAAAAGCCAACTAAAGACCACGAAAATATCATATCATATCTTTTCTTCTTTTCACACTTTACTAATTTTTTTCGGTATGGATTCGCTTTTTCTCATCTGTTCGTTTACTTCCTATCCATTTTTTTTCAAAAACCATTTATTTGGAAATTATCCTTCAGAAGAATTATTTATATCCCAAAAGTCCTCTTCTTTCAAGCCTACTTTGGAATACTCTTCCCTTTGTTTCAGATAATTTGATCAGCTTTTCATGTTCCACAGGTTATCAAAGCTTTTTTTATTTAATCTGTTTGAATCTATCCTGACCATAATCCCCGGAAAAAATTAATATTTCTTGTCCTTATCGATGTTTCTTGATTTTGCTGTTTGTTGTTTTCGTTAGATTTCAATCTGTATCCTTCTTCTGTTACCTTTGGACTATAGATTTTCCTTAGTAAGCTTCTTTCGATCTTGAGCAATTTTTTGAGGTTGGTTAGGTGTAATAATTCACTGTCATATAAGATTACCGATCTAACAACAGTTGTATAATGGTTTAATTTTACGATCTTGGGAGAAATTCTTCTTATTGTACATGTTTGGTAATAAATTTAAACTTATCAGGCGTTAATATTTTATTTTCAATTGACGCTTTATCTAATCCTGTTCTGCTTATAATATCTCCTAAGCAATTAAAATGGTTGGAGTTCATCTTTTCGTATTTAGTCACTTATTGTCTTTTGTGTGAATGATTTAATGTTCGTCATGGTTGCCGCCTTGGTAAAGGATAACTTTTAGCCTGCTTTTTGTTTGTAATATTGTGTCTTCGTCCATTTAATAAGAACCGGGTAGTCAGATCTGGTTAGATGCAAGACATCTAATCTTAATTAATTATTTTATTACTTTTTTACTAGAAAAATCTGTTTCTATACATTCATGTGTATATTATGTTTATAATTCAATAACATAATCGCGAAATTTCATACAAAGGAGATAAATTATTTTTTCGTTTTATATAAAATGATGGTTTGGGAATATATTATGGATTTGCGATATTTTAAGAGCCTTGGACTTCATAAACACTTTTCTTGAGCATATATTTAGCTTAAAAACTGGAAATCTTTGGAATAATATCGTTCAAGGGAAACATCATTTTATGATTTTTTTTTTTTTTGTTTTCAGTCATTTGATTGGTTTAATGCAGCTCTCCAAGATTCCCTATCTAGTCTCAGGCATTTTATTTCGGTATACCTCCTACATCCTACATCTCTAACAATTTGTTTTACATATTCCAAACGTTGCTTTTTCCCATCTAACTGTGCCTCCAATATCAAAGCGACTATTCCAGGATGCCTTATATAAGTCTGTCTCTTCTTTTTATATGATATTTAATTATTTTATGACATAACATTTATCATATTTATATGATATTTAAATATTAATTATTTAAAAATATAAAACTTAAAAATTACTTTTTACTCTAAATAAAGGGATTATTACGTAAAATAAGGTTTCAATATTTATCGAGCATTTAGATGGAATATTTTTACACTTTTCTTTTCAAAATGTTTTTATTTCAATCTAAATACTGATATTGTTAATATGAGGTGTTTTTAACAAAGTTAAACTTAAACACACATACCTTAAGACATTGGCTAGAACCTAATGAGAAGATTATATATGTACTAATTTTCACAAAGGTTTAATGGTAAAACAAAGCAATACTGATAAGAAACTAAGTAAAGTCATAAATCTAGGAAAGTTCAGCGGGTTATCTTACTATTGTACAGGAATTAATAAACTCAATTCATAAATATGTTCATTTCTTATTGTTCTATATTACTAATACTCTTTTAATTGCATTATATGTTTTGCATTAGAATCTTCATATTTGTTAAAAATAAACTAATTTTTCCCCCTAGTTTTAACTATAGCATGCTTTTCCTTAGATTAATAAATCAGGGATACCTGATTTACCTGCTGCACCAACTTGATTATACCTCAATAAAGAAATTTATATTTGTATAGTTTTCCCCACTCGCACCAAAACATCTACTAAAGCTAATTTCAAATTTTATTAATCTATCCAATTTTTTCAGGTTTTCTATATCAAATTTTAAAAAATGTATTTTTGCTAAGTAGTTATATTTTTAATTCCTAATTCCTTGTTTATTATGTTATGAAAAATCATTTTGTTACGAACACATTGTCTTATATTTTACTTGTGAATTATAATTTTATAATGAATTAGAAGATTTATTTTTTTTTTCTATTCATGGAAAGTTACGTCATGTTCATGAAATAACACTATTTGTATTACATTTTGTTTCTCAAATGTAATACAAATGAAAATGTAAAGAAAGTACTAAATATGATTCGTATTAATTTTTTTTTTTTTTTTTTTTTTAAATTTCGAGAAATAGAGTCAACTTGGAATCAGTAGGAATTTTTTTGTTCTTGCAGCTTTTTCGTCCATGAATCGATAGACTAGTTTGATCAACAAAAGATAGCCACTGGGGGCATAAAAAATCACGTATGATTCGTAATTTTGTACCCGTATACAATAAACTTCCTATTTCTAATATTCTACCCTAATCACAAAAAAGTGATACTTTTATTAAATTATAAATAATTTTTTCTTTAAATATAAATCTTATTCTCTTCAAGGTATAAAATATTTTATTCGATTCTAAACGATGTTGACATCTACAAATAATACCAACTTACTATTATTTTTAGATTTTTAATTGACATATTAGCTATTTTTGGTGACATATTAGGTGTGGACTTTCTTCCTCAAGCTATCCAAGCTCTCACTGTAGGAATTTCCTTATTATGCTACTAATGATTTCACTATTCTGTAGCTGTACGAGTATATAGATAGAAAGGTCGATTTGAAATTTTTTGATATTCGCTAATAATTTTTTTTCGGTATCGTCCCCGTAGTTGAGAGGATGATCTGAAATATGTGAACAGGCCGTTGTTGTCACATTTCCTTAATTTTCTGAGACAACGGTAATTATTTCTCTACATTATCGCTATGCTTTTTGTCCAAATTATTGTTGTTTGTTATCAAAATTTCAAGCAGGAATGTTTCTTTCGTTGTTTTCTCGATTATTGTGATGTTCGGTTTATTGTACGTGATGGTTCTATCAGTCGTTACTTCTCAGTTTCAATATAGCTTTACTTTTTCGTTTTCGATTACCAAATTCGGCGAGTAATTCGAGTAATGCGTTTTAAAATATGATAATAAATATTTCATAGCCATCATTATTATTATTATTTTATTTATTTCATAAATTGAATTAATTTAATTTAAAAACTCATTATTAGTAATAAATTATATAATTACTTTTTATTTTATTTAGTTATCAACTCTAAAGAACCTATAGATTCAAGGAAAAATTAATATAAAGTAAATATAAAGAGTGAAATTGTAATAAACGTGAACATTTAAAATATTTTATGTGGTTTTAAAAAATTCAAATAGATAATACTCTTAATATTACAACCAATAAGGAAAAAGGATTGAACGTTACCTGCTTGAAACTATTACCTAATATTCTGGTTCATTGCAAGAAAATTATTTGAATTCTTGTAACTTTTTTATACGTTATAGTTATGAACTATAAAAATAGACCTACAATAAAAGTTTTTTTCCAATATTCTGGATAACAATTACTTGTACGTATACAATGCTCATAACATAATTTATTCTTAAGTAATATTTCAACCGTTACACATAGAAAAATGAAATTTAATATAAGCTCCTACATAAAACGATCTTTTTTTTTGCTATATGATTAAAATAACACAAGCACTTGTGCTTAGTCTGTGGAGCTAAAATGTTACTTAAGGTTACCACACTTCATGATCTGTATATAAAAAAAATTTGAACAAAAAAAAAATTTCACACTGTTAAATTTTATCATTTTACATATTATGCATACAATTTATGTTATAATAATGTATATTTATTTATTTAATTTCATCGTTTTACATGAATATAATAGCAGAAGTGTCTAACTTATTAAAGTGAAACACAAAAGCAGAATTCTCTGTAAATAAAGGGAACGGTTGATTGCAAGGAGATTGTGCAAAAATAAATTTCTGTATAATAAAGTATAAAACTGCGGTTATACAACAGGAAGGTCAGTAAACAAGAGATGTTTAGAAGGTGTACTCTAAAAACGAGTGAATACTTCAAGAAGTTTAAGTAAGCAGCTGAGATAAGCATCAGTGATGTGGTCAGGAGTAAAACTATCTCAAAGGACTAATTTTATACCTTTATCCTTACTAACCCGACAAAGGTACAAGCAATTTTTGAACTAGCTACAAGTAACGTTATAGTTAAAAAAAATTGTATTTACTGAAAATTCTGTGCACAACATTATATTAATTAACATTTACATTTTATGAATATAGAATTTTTCTTTTTTTATGGAAAATTAATCTTTTAGAAGATCAAATACTATCATCAGTCTGAGATTCAAACAAAAAGCTACAATCAGCTATGAAATGCATAAATCGAAAATTAAATCTGCTAATAGAAGCTAAATTTTTAATCGTAACCAAGCTGTTAAGATGATTAAAATAACTTTTAATCCATTTATTAAAAGAAAAAAAAAGAATATATTTTAAAACTGATTTTAAGTAATATTGCTTTTAACAAATATAAATTACCTTAAAGTAGAAATCACACAAAAACTTGTAGCTTGAAATAAAAAGTAAATATATTAAAGATTGTAATCTTTCTCTTTTCTTAATAACTGATCTCCTAAAAATTCCAGTCTTCAGTCTCAAACTAAGAATCATGGTCCAATTATGAACAATAAAACAAAGTTCAGTTACATCCAAACTGATACGTTTAAAATTACTGGTAAAAGAAAGAAACAACTTTTAAAAATATAGAAATTTTAAAATATACGAAATAAAGTGCTTAAGCTCAAAGCTCGATTTCAATACTCCAGTTACTAGAGATGATTGAAGCATCGTAGAGATGATTGATAGTAAAGTCTGTCGTTAAATTAATTATACGGTATTTGTGTTTGATGGATTGTTACAGTTTTTACTGCTAAAAATTTTTTGAAAATAAAAACCCTGAATGATTGTCTTCATATGCAATCAAAAAGCTTTTCTTTTTTTTCTTTTGTAAGATTTAACTTAATAAAAATTTACTAGTATGATGAAAATAAACCCACTAGGTTGGTCTAGTGGTAAACGTGACATCGCAAATCAGCTGATTTCGAAGGCAAAAGTTGTAAGGTTCAAATCCTAGTAAAGGTATTTTTATGAGGATTTGAATACTAGATCGTGGATACGGGTGTTCTTTGGTGGTTGGTTTTCACTTGAAACACAGTTCTCAGGAGTGGTTCGACCTGAGACTGTACAAGAATACACTTCATTCACATTCTTACATGTAATCCTCATTCATCCTTTTTTTTGTTGTTTTTTTTTATCCCTGCCCCTGGGTTGGACCTACATTTAAGTATTGCGCAATCCAGAGGATGTCCTTTGCCTCTAACGGGCCTCCCCGCCTACCGGCTCTATGTCCGGCATGGGAGGTCAGCCCACCCGGTCTATTCATCCTTTGAAGTAATTCCTTACTGTAGTTCCGGAGGGTATCAGAAAAAGAGACAATATTATAAAAAAAGAAAACAACAGAAGTAATAATAACTGTAAACCAACTATTCAATAGTACCAACTATATTACTGATTTGCTTTTGATTTGATAATATTTGTGAACCTCTTACTTGAAAAGGATTTTTTTGAAAAATATTCAACTATATCGCTATATATCTACTATATTATACCCAACAGACTATTCTAATGGTTATCTCGTCATCGCAAATCAGTTGTTTCTTTCGTTGTTTCTAATCTATCTGATACCTTGTAGTATCACCAGGTTTTTTCCATGTGTATATTCTTCTATTATGATTTTTGAAATGGGT
>JAAAKQ030252057.1:0-10912 GCA_010016005.3 Zanna intricata | reverse complement strand
GTGTGTGTGTGTGTGTGTAAAGATATTCACATATCTCCAAGCTAAAAAAAGTGACTGATTTACCAGCCTAGTATACTTATGGCTCCATTTCCCTAAGAAATAGTTAAAATTCCCTTCAAAATAGCCAATTGATCATGACAGTAACTTCATTTTAATATAAGAAGATAATAATTTAAATATTAGTATCTGAATTTATTATTCTAAATATGTGGTGCCATTAAAAAACGTTAAAAATATGGTTGTTTGATAGGTAAATCACTTTCTGCTTTGGTGGTTTTAATCCTTCAAAATTAAGCAGAGGATGTATCTTTAATATATATTAGAGACACATATAAGTAATGCAGGTTGGATATTAGGTACAGGCACAGTTTGTTCACAACCAGAACTTGTAGATATTAAAGTAGATGTAAACAAAGCAGTTTTCATTATTCTTTATTGATCAGCATTTTTACTGAACCCTTAAATAGTATTATTAATCGTTGAATGATTACATTCATCGTGGAAAACATCATTGTATGAACTATAAGGAGGAAGGATACAGAAAGTAAAGATACATGTCACCCGTCACGTAATTTATATACTATTATAAATAAAATCATTGAATTCTTTATGGACCAGCAATTATGTTAACCAGTCAAAAGCTCAAATGTTTTCTATTTCTTTTTCTTTCTTTTTTTTTCTAAATTGGCTGCATTATACTGTGAAAATGACTTTGATAATTATTGAAATTAGCAGATTACATTATTTGGGTGGACTTAGACATTTACTGAAATATATTATTTTAATTACAATAATTGTCTCATAATTATTTTTTTTTTTTCAGCAAATGGTGAATCCATAATATTTAAGAGCAAAAATTTAACTGCTCTTGAGATGTTAAAATTAGTGAACCAACATATAACTGTTCTTGCGCCTAAAGAAGAACCTGTTGCTCCAATAGTAACTAAAACTCAAAAACGCAAGTAAAATTTCACTGTAACTTCGACTACTGACGGTAATAAATTAGTTGATTTCTCTACTGTTCAACTAGAGCGTGAGACATTAATAATAAAAATTGTTACCAAAAATGAAGAAATATAAGGATGCGTACAGTTTAAGATTAATAGAAGAAATGTACAAACATATACCGGCATTTAATGACATATTTGATGAAGAAACGTGGTATATGTTTGTAGTATGTTTTGTTTCCGGTACTATAGTATTAGTATTCATATTATCTCGCTTTATCACTTTAAAACCAATCGACTGGTAATTTATTTCTTTACTGGTCATTAGAAATGCGACAACACATTGTAAAACACAATTGTTGTAAGTCCCTTATTTTCATACTTAGTGTAATAAATATCGCAAAGAACTTTTAATGTTTAATTTGTATAATAATTTTAAAAAACCGAAATTGATCCCAATAATAATTTAATGTGAGCAATATAACAAAAAAAATTTTTGACCATCTTACCAGCAACAAGATTTTTCGTCTGTGATCTTTTTGTTTTTTCAAACCGTCATCAGAAGATTAAAAATATTAAAATAAGTCAAAAATTAAAATGAGAGTACAGTCATGACTGATTGTCAACAGTATAATGACGATAATATAGTGAATTCTGGTGGAATAAAACATAATTAAAGGAATCAGATACGGTATTAAATAAATTTAATAAAATTGATAACATAAAATTCACTCATTCATTTATAACAATTTTATTGTTGTATTCATATACAACAATTAAATAAGTAATAAAATAAAATTATAAATATTTTGTAATGATCTTCAAATAACACAATTAACTACAATTCATTTCATCCATGGTCACAAAAGATGGCTATTTTTTAATGCACTGTTATATAGTGCAATACATTATTTAAAATATGGTAAAGTTTTTCTAAATAAAGAAATATTGCCCATACAAATGGATATCATACTAATACAATAAATAAATTATATAAAAGAATAAATAATAAAAATTAATACTATAAAACAGGGGGCTCCTAACTACATTTTGTGAGTATCACCAATCCAGACCGCGGACATGCCGTTTCTGGCCCACCATAGGTTATTTTGATTACATTGTAAGATTTATAATGTAAGTAAATCATACAAAATAATCACATATTTTTATTTAACAATCAATTAAACAGAATAACTGATGTAAATAATGAAATTGAACATTTTAACTGTAACTAATGATATGAGATTTATCCTAAAAACTTTATCCTAATGAAATTAAACATTATAATTATGGTTAATGAAATTTATGTAGTTGTAATTTTCTGCTGACAATTTTTTGCAGCCATGGATCAAATTTACTATTAGAAATTATCTGCAGCGACAATTTCAATTTGGATCTGTAAACATTCTTTTGTATACTTCATTTACAAAGTAGTGCTGAAAGTGGGGGGAAAAAATCAACAAGCAAATTTATGTGACTGATCAAACTGTGCGAGTGGAGAACTCTTATATAATTCCAGCAATGATAGCATTAATTTTTTTTTTTTTTTTAAATATCACTACTGCAAATCGTTCATTCCCATTTGAAGTTAAGGGGAAAAGGTTTTTATATCATCAATCGTTTCTATCATCTCCAAAGAATGAACATAACTCAATATTAGTATTTGGGGGATTATCTTGCATATGTCATGTTGTAAGTGAGTTATCTGTCAGCGTGTTATTTTGTGATGCATCGGGTTGTTTTTAGTTTTATGATCATTTTTAGTTTGCGGCTGTGCAGCCAATAGGGCTCTGTTATTAGTGTAAGGGTTCTATGACAGCAGTAATTCAGTGTTTGTGTTTATGTCATTCAGTCGTGTTGTGTCCAACTATGTTATATATCTCTGTGTTCCTGTTTTATGTGGTTCAGTCTCTCATTAAAGTTAGAGTGAACCGGTTTTGGAGCCTGCTTACCCTGATGTTATATCTAATGGTGATTCCAGGATGCGTAGGGAGTCCAACACTATGTGCGGTGCGTAAATGCATTTTCACTTCCTAAAAAAAGCTCTTGGCCCTTGGGAGAAGTTAGTGGAGGAGTTAATAAAAACTGAAAAACTACATATATAAAAAAATTGGAAAACTACAAATAATATATTAATAATAATTAAAATAAAACATTACATAAAAGTGATTCTAATTTTAAGAAACAAGGTGTATATAGTTGAAAGTTGTAAAGATTGTGATATGATATACATCAGTATGACTGACCGTAAATTATCCATATGCCCAAAAGAACATTAATAGTATTAAAAATAACAAACCTGAAAATTCTAATTTTACCCACATATCTTAAATAGTGGTCATACATATAATTATACTTTTATAAAAATTTGAGTTATTTCCTGTAATTATTTTAATATACATAATTTAGAAAAATTTAATTAATGAACAAACATTTTTGAAAGAAGATAAATTATTTTTACAAATATAAAGACATAATAATCATAAACAACTAAATTATCATATTAATAAAACAGTTTCCTTTAATTATATTTTTTATTCCACCAGAATTCACTATATTATCTTCAGTATATGTCGACATTCAGTCATGAGACTGTATTCTCATTATAATTTTTGATTTATTTGAATATTTTTAATCTCCTGATGATGGTTTGTAAAAACTGAAATATCTTGAGACATTACATCTTTGTTGCTGGAAAGATGGTAAAAAAAAAAGTTTTTTTGGGAATTAAATTTTATTATTTAAACACTAGCAGAAACCATGTTTAAGAATATTAATTTTTTTTTCTATAAATTTCATAAATTTAAAAAATGGTTTTAATTTACTTCAATTACTAATTATTAAATAATACTTGGATTAAAATGCCACCTAATATTAGCTTTTGCATAAAAGCCCATTAAATGATTAATTTTCAGTATCTTTAATAAATATTTTAATGTACAATAAAATATATTTGAACTGTGTAATGCTTTATTATATAATTAATTATAAACAAACTGCAATAATCACCAATTAATGTTCAGTATTCCAAATGCTTGAAATCAAAATACTTATTTTACATTATACAAATTAAGAATTAATTTATTTCGTAAAATATTTGTGCTTTTACTGTAATGACCATATATCTAATTAACTGCTATTTGTTTATTATGAATAGTGAATGAATTGCATTACATGAAGGAGAGAGAAAAAACTGTAATAGTGATGAATGCAAAGATTTTATTATGTAGTATTCTCAGATTATTTGAAATGAAACTAATGAATGATTTGTGAATTTTTAACACGATGCGGTTTGTTTTCATGTTTTGAATTGAAACATAAGTCTTATTACTTATTTATATAATTAAGCTAATTTATACAGTATACTGTTACAAGATGTGTACTTTATCTTGATTAAATGTATTACTTATACTTGTTTAGCCAATTATTTATCTCAGTTCAGTCGGTGTATTACTTATAAAAAAAAGTTGTTGTTTATGTAGAAGGTATGTTGTGGTATGTTTGTTCTTCCTTTACTGAATTTTATTATTCCTTAAATGAAATGTAAAATAGTTCATTAGAATAAAACTACCAGATTATAATAAAGTGTGCTTTTATTTAAATTTTCTCTTCTTATAATCATAATTTCTTTTTACTTCTTGTAAGAGAAGAAAATCATTTTTTCTTCTATGCTTTAACTATTCTAAGCAGAATTGAATCTCAAACAAAATCAGATAACTATATATGATCATCTCCTCACAACAAATAATGATAATGGATGTATAAAAATGTGTAGTATTTATTTATTATTTAGTTAAAAGTTTGATTTGGAATGTCGCATACTACAAAGGTAGGGAAATCGGTTGTAAAAAATCTACAACACATGATTGGAAGAAAGAGGAATAATTTAGGATCATATTCTGAAGCTTGAAATAAAGAAAAACGTTCATGCAAACATAAATATATGTCTAAAAATGTTTTGTTATAAAGTTCTTTCTTTATCTGTTTAGCCTCCGGAACTACCGTAAGATATTACTTCAAAGGATGATGTGTATGAATGCGAATAAAAAGTGTAGTGTTGTACAATCTCAGGTCGACCACTCCTGTGAGTGTGGTTAATTGAAACCCAACCACCAAAGAACAACCGGCCTCCGTGGCGCGAGTGGTAGCGTCTCTGCCTTTCATCCGGAGGTCCCGGTCAGGCATGGCATTTTTCACACACGCTACAATTCATTCATCTCATTCTCTGACAATATACATTAACGGTGGTTCCAGAGGTTAACCACCAAAGAACACCGGTACCCACACTCTAGTATTCAAATTCATATAAAAGTAACCACCTTTACTAGGATTTTAACCTTAGAAGTCTCGACTTCAAAATCAGCTGATTGCGATGTCGCATTAACCTCTAGACCAGCCCAGTGAGCTTCTGTTTAGCCTCTGGAACCACCGTAAAGTATTACTTCACAGGATGAATGAGGATGATATATGAATGAACATAAATAAAGTGTAGTCTCAAGTCTACCATTCCTGAGAGGTGTGGTTAATTGAAACATCCACCAAAGAACACCAGTATCCACGATCTAGTACTGAAATCCATATAAAAGTAACCACCTGTACTAGGATTTAAACTTAAAACTTAGGTTTTGTTATTAAGTTGGACTAGTGAAAATTTTATTTACCCAGATTTCAGTTCCCCCTCCAATGAGATGAGGTCATACTGAAATGTTTGAGGCATTATATAAGGGGTAAACTTAATGATTTTCTTTGTTTTTTTTTTCTTTTTACCTGAAAAATCTAATAAAACAGGTGCAAGAAATGTAGTTTTCATTGATATCCAACATAAAATAGAAAAACTGGGTTAACAAAAAAATAGCAAATTTTAGGTTTGAATTGTAACTTTGTTAAATGATTATTGAATGAGTAAATGTTATAACTTATTAAAAACAAAACTTAGAAAAATATTATGTAAAAATTAAAAACCGTTCTTTTTATTAGTAAGACAGATCTAGATCTTTGAAAAATTAAAATAATCTTAATTAGTTATAAAAAAAAATATGATGATTTATACTTAAGTAATTTACAATAAATATTTGAAAATTCCACTAATGACATGATGCACATTTCAGCTGGTTTCCTTCAATTTTGACCATTTTAGCTGGTTTGGTCACCAAACTACTGATAACTTTGTATTCCTTGATAAGGGCAACAGCATTAAGAATGCAAGTGACCATAGTTCATGACATGTGTCTAATTTTTGCTCGTATATTTTGCATTTCATCAATCAGGTCCAGTTATCTATGTGGCCAATTTACCAGGTCTCTATGTTCAATCCATTTATCAGTAATTTTTCATCCAAGAATTGTCTTACTTCATTCATGATATGTGTTGGTGCTCCATCATATTGAAAGTATATTTCAGTTCATTTCACCAATGAAAAATTTTCAAGCATTATAAGAGATTAATTGTTTAAAAATTCCATTAATTTCTCTCTGTGACATGTTGTTCTAATATGAAAACACCTACTGGTTGTTGATCATGTTGCCACCAAATGTTTACTGAAAATCATTGCTGAAAATTTGATTCAAGTACAGCATGCGAGTTTTCTTCAGACCACAGATGTGAATGCTGTGTATTGTTTATACCGTTATGGTTAAAAGTAGCTTTGTCTTAAAATAGTATGAATGGAATTTAAGTGTTAATTATTATTAATCGTCTGACAAACTGCAGCCTTCTGGCATGGTCACAAAGCTGGTGTTGAACTTTCTGAATATAAGTATACTGTCTGTGAACATTCAGTGTCCTTCATACTGTACTTTGTGGAATGTTGAATCGTGCAGAAATTATTTGCGTGCTTGTTGTAGGAACAGAAGTGTAGTATTTTCACAAGGACTATTAAAAATTTTACAAAATATTTTACAGTTTGGAAAACTACTCGTCCAGGACAGCTATATCGATATTCATCCACTGAAGTTGAGGCATTTCCATTGCAAAAGCCATACACGTAAGCATATTCGCATGAATTTCAGCATTTTCCAAAATGGAATTTCACTTTTTTAAATTCAGATTCAGTTGGAAAAATGGGTAGGTACAAACACAAAAACATTACACAACCTGATTCTCAAAAATAATCAAGTAATCAAAATTAATCAAATAGTAAAAAAAAAGTAATTAAAATTATGTCTAAAACAATTAAACCATCTAACTTTTATCATTAACATATAATCACAATTTTGATGACTGTGAGTAACATTCAAATTAATTTTGAAGCATATACAGTTAGTGTTGTTAAATTGATTTTTCAAAGATTTAAATTTATTGTACTAAAAACAAGCTGAATTTCATAAGAGCTTTTTGTTTAAGCTTAAAAATTGTTATTAGTAAAGGTATTTTTTTTTCTTAGACTGTATTAGAAAGAGACTATGAAACAACTGGCATTAGATAGGGAATCTTGGAGAGCTGCATCAAGCCAGTCAAATGACTGAAGACAAAGAAAAAAGACTGTATTAAATCAATTTTCTCAGAATAAAATTTTTACAGTTATTAGTAAATTAAAAAAGTTATCGTACTTAAAACCACAAAATGTTTTTTTGTTGTCAAGCTTTTCTGTTTTACATTGGATATCATGAAAACTATAAGATATACAATTCTGGCATGTGTTTTTAATTTTTTTAAGTCAAAAAACAAGAAATGATAAAGTTTTTATCCCCCACCCTTACATAATGCGTTAAAAATTTCAGTATGACTTCATTTAACTGGAGGAATTGAAATTCGCTAGCCGTAACTCAATAACAAAGCTGTTTTCAGATGTATATTTGAATGAATTCATTTCAAGCTGTAAAGTCAATTCATTGACAATACACAGGATAATTTACTGTACTGAAGAGGTTTTAAAAAATGAAGCAGATCAATATGGATGACACCAAAGATTCTATTCATATGGAATAAACAAAAAGTTAAAATTCAGATGATTACATTTTTAGCCGGCATATATATTTTTTTTGTCAACAAATCAGACTAACATTATATTATTTTAACTATGTTTAGCATGTACGTTATATGAAAAATGTAATGCGGACACCAAAATGACTTCTTTTTATGCCTACTGAATTACATGTGCAATTTTTAGCTGCATTTTTTTAAACTTATTTCATTTGAAAGTGAGAAGATGATGAATATAAATATGAAGAAAACATTACAAGGAAGCAATAAAAAAATTAAGAGAGGATAATGAACAGAGAAAATTTGAAAACTAGAGAAAAGTACACAAATTAAAATCAGGAAAATAATATCAAACCAAGGCGCAATTAAATGATTGGCAACAAAAAACAAATGAAATGATGATCAACTCAGACTCAATTTTAGTTCAAATAATGGCAGTCACTACTTGCGACCATGTTTTACAGACAACCATGTGATGTATTGTAATTGCAAAAAATTTTGGTTTTCAGATTTCGATTGAAATCTATGTTTTGACCATCCCTGAATCCATTTTGACTAGTTTGGCATAATGTCTGTATGTACATATGTTCGTATCTTGCATAACTCAAAAATGATTAGCCATAGAATGTTAAAATTTTGAATTTAGGATTGTTGTAACATCTAGTTGTGCAACTCCCCTTTTGATTGGACCAGAAGTGTCTAAACCAGCCCAAAATCCCAAAACATTTGGATTTTTCTTAACTACAGAAATAAGCCCTCAAGAGATTTTCAACAATATATAAGTGGCAATTACTTTCATTGGTTCCAGAGTTACAGCCAAATAAAATTTTAATCAATGAAATATCTGGACCTTAAATCAAAAGGCACATTGGTTCATCTCCTTTTCTTTTTTTAATTTACTTCTTTAATTTTTTTTTCTAATTTAAATATATTGGTTTATTAATAATTATTAGCCCAGGATTGTAAAAAAAAGTTTTGCAATAAATAATTCAATACTAACAATAAAAAAAAGAATATGAGAAAATCCAAAATTATTAATGAACTAAAATTTTATGTACTTAATAGGTAATAAAATGTGTATATGTAACAGATTTCATGAAACAATCGATTATTTAACATTACTTAAAAATTATAATTTAGAATTTATTATTTTTGGATTTTCTAGTTTAATTTCTGTTTAATTTTATCTACATTAAAATTAACTACAGATTTTTTAGTTCATTACTACTCTGATATTGTCGAACAATATATTCTCGCTAAGTCAGAATAGATCATCATTTTGTTTGTGTTTTATTTTTGCCAATTATTTAATCACTTTTTCATTTGATATAATTCATCTGATCTTGATTTGTGTACAACAAATTTTTATTTATACGACATGAAGTTGCGAATAATACTCATCTAGTAATATGAGTAATAAAGGGACTTTTACTCTATCCTAATATTTCATGTAAGATTGTTGAGTTAATAATTGTATAAATAATTGATATTAATAAAAACTAATATTTCAGTAAATTTATTAAACGAGCTGGAGAATCGTGTTTCACTTTCAAATGAAATAAATTTAAACAAGATACAGCAAAAATGTACATAGTCCAGTAATGGGCCGTTTTTCGCGGGAAATTTCGAGAATCGATATAGATCAAGATTCTCTTGAAAATTTAAAACATCAATTTAGGTAGTATTTCCAACCTTCTTCAAAATCTACCACGTGCCGAAGCGGGCTTTCACCCTAGAGGTGGAAGCCACCCCTTCTAGGGGGTGAAACATTTTTTAATAAAAATAAACTCTGAAATCGATAGATTGACCAATTCTAAGCAATTTTTGATCTGTAAAGTTGATAGTTTCAGAGTTATTCACGATTGAAACTACATTTTTCATAGAAAAAAAAAAATCATGTTTTTTTAACTCAAGTTTTCATTTTACTGAAAAAATTATTTAGAACAAAACTGTAGCTAATAAAAAAAACAGATTTGTTTTTTAATGACTTTTGTAAACCCAATACGAATAGAGTTATTGCTCGTAGGACAGTTATTTTTCACTAAACCCGAAATTTGAAACCTTCTTCAACCTTAAATAATTTGAAAATAGTGAAATTTTTGGGGAAAACTCAAGAAACCTTTTTTAAAGTACTTAAAAAATCTTTCAAATGCGCACTGGTAAAATTCTTTTGCATAAAAAATTACAGACTTATAACAAAAATAAAGTAACTTCTTATTTTTTTTTGTGAAAAAATTTAACATTAACGCCCTTAGTATTACCACCCTAATTGAAATTAATCATAACCCACTTGCAATTTATTTTATTTGGGTATTATTGATATGATTCAAGTGATCTCACCAGTTTGGAATGCTTATTTTAGAAAAAATAATTGATTAAAGTGAAAATTACATTTTTTTAATTTTGAAAAAAAAATTATTTTTTTTTTAAATAAACCAAAAACTATTCATGATATGTAAAAAGTTTTCAAATGTAAATTGTAGGTTTCTGTTAACTGAAAATTTTGATATTTTTTTTATTGTATCATTTTCAAAAATAAGGGTTGAAAAGGTTTTAACTGATATGACAAAACACTTGAAATTCTCTACAAAATGCTTCTTTTTTTTTTAAAGATTATAGCTTAAAAAATAAGGGAATTATCGTTGAAAAACCAATAGAATTTTTTTTTTAATTTGAGCATAGGAGACAAGTATACCAAACCAAACATATAATACAGTATCAGTACATACATCTATATATTTGAACATATATGAAGAATATGAACTGTCAAAAATACACACACACACTTAAACGTATGTAAGTATATATATATATACACAAACACTTAAAAGACAGAAAAATCTGAGCATTACCATACTATCGAGCAACATCTGTCACATTGTGAAAGTATTATAACGTTCTTTTCTGGTTTAATGTTCAAAAATTTCCTTTTTTTTGTAAAATATATGTAAAAATAATTAAAAATTAAAGTATAAATAAATTTTTATCATTTTCTCTCATTATTACTGTAATTTTCAATTTATTAATTTTTATTTTTTACATTT
>JAAAKQ030252024.1:0-10913 GCA_010016005.3 Zanna intricata | reverse complement strand
ACGACAAAACGAGCCGATACGGAGCTATCCGACAGTAGTCGAGAGCTTGTATACGCCTTGCACGTCAGACCCGCACATGAAGAAATCTGAAGGTGCCCGAACCGTGTGACATAACAATTGGCCTTATGGTGTTTTCTGGGTGCGCGGTCTGCATCCATCAATTTATAAGACGTTGTCACATTAAAATTCTGAAATACATGTAAGCTAGCAGGTCTAAAACAAAAAAAACACTAGAACCTAAAACAAGAGCTCCTCTACTTGAGGAAACTATTGAATTCTACTGTGTTGCCCTTCTACTTTTACTAATATCCACAAGTTTCTTTTTTTCTTTCCCCAAATTCTTATACACAATTCTGAAATATCATATTTACAGCCTTTTGCATGATTGCAGATTTCCTTAGCTATGTGAATAACTTTTAATTTTACATGAAAGTACAAACTGAAAAAACTCTTAGTATAAACGAAACACACGTATCTTCACATTCTAAAACAACATGAATAATGTTACGTTCTATGTATTGAGAACGTTGAAAGTTATACACCGACATGGTCGGTTCGTTCTTGCTATCCGATTACGGGTCGTATTTGGTTGCAATAGAGACCCGGGCAGTAAAAAGTACTAGTCAAGACGCCCGGTCAGTAGCTTGTAGTATTTTAAACATGTTAGTTGCAACATATAATGTATCATGTATCACTCATAAGCATAATTATTCATAAGTTTTGTATGTTATTAAGCAAGTTGCTTATTCATAAGTGTTAATTTCAATATATTCAAGAAAATTATACTATTCGCGTTTATACTATGTTATACTATTATGCCTTCAACGTCATCAACGCATATACTACAGTTTTCAACAATAAATAATCGTTTAACCAAGAGCTGATCTTTATTCATTTATAAACGACTACACCACATCAGCTACTCTACATAATATATACATATTGGTCCTCTGTGCATCCATACAATTTCTGTCTACAAATTTCTACATCTTTATACAAAGAGTATTTTATCGTTTATCCAAGATAACTTACATAATGGATGAGACTCAATTTTAAGTTAATGTACAATCAAAAGTAGTTGAATACACACTATGATGTGTTTACATTACTATTTTATATCAGTATTTTTACCACAAATATGTAGTACAATGGTAATTGCAGGTATTGAACCCTCATTTGGAAATTCCTGTGTATCATATGCAACCATAAATTTCATATTGGTTTTTAAGAATAAAAGTGTGTGTTTTACCAGAGTAAATTCATTTTTTTTGCAGCCAGAATTCAGTTATTTATTGCTTCTGAAATAAGTTGCAGAGTATCAACTGAAATAAATTGCTATCTACCACTTTATGCAGTGCAGGCTATAAGTGCTGTTATTAAATCGATGTCCCAGCCTCTACTTATCTATTGCTTTGAAGATTCCCACAGTGGTGTTTGAATATCATTTTGATATCTGCAAAATTTTGGAAGTGGTGGGCTGTTGTTAGCTAAACACCATTGTGATATATGCATTTAACATTATTTTTCATGTGGGAAACCGTCAAATCAATTTCTGTAGTCTTTGAGATTTTTATATTGGATGGTCAGTGCATATGTTGAATAAACTGTTCTTCCAGCTATGCACTATAGGTGCTCATTTTTAATTTATCTACAAAAAAGTTTGTAGTCATCGATATATGAACATAACTTGATTTAAAAATAATCAATGCCCTCAAACTAAGTTTATTTCCATAACCTTTTCTCACATCAGCTAGACCTTAGGCAAGATCTAGAGTGATCTTGTCTTGACAAACTTATTACTTGAGTGTTCATTCACACATAAACATGTCTGGTGAAGAATAATATGATTTTTTTTTAGAAATTCAATGCTTTTTCCTTTGAATCATTTCTAGGCGGTTTTATAACAAGAATTATGAAAAATTAATTAATTAAAATTCCTTCAGTAATTAACTGAAAGATAATAGAAAATTTAAGAGTGGTAATTGCATTATTTCATCATAAGATAAATTAGTTGGTAAGATGCAGCAGTAATGCATTTTGTTTATTGTAAACATCAGGTCCGACGTATTGTAAACATCTTCGGGTTGTTGACAAGATAAACTACTCTCATGCTCTCCTTAAGTAATTCACTTTATCGCAGTGGTTGCACTGACTGTGGCGCCTGAATAGGAACATTAACAACTACCTGCTTAACCACAAGAGGCTTAGTCACAACTGTTAGTCATAAACGTCTCATAAGCAGTCATGATCACTTTAAGTTTCTTTAACTCTTTCTCAACCTCCTCGTGTAAGATCTTTTTACTGGAATCCTCGAACACATGCAATGCTGCCGCATAATGTCCCTAAAAGCTCTTAAAAGAGGACTGGAGCTCACAGCACTTACAATAGTCCTCTGGAAATCATGGACCACCACATAAGTTATTATTCCCACGAGTAGAGACTACTGACGGTCCAGCCTTCAGCAACAGACAACGATGAAGAATCATATTTTTGAACCTTGAATACCACGTCACCAGAAGGTTTTACCTGCTTAGTCTTACCCCTGTCAGACATTTTGTTCGTATTAAAAAAAAGTACACATACACAAAACAGATGAAAATCAACTAAGTATAATACATGTAAACAAACCAGAGCTATCAAAGAGCCAATGAAAAATAAACAAACAAGATGTCTGTCCAGCAACAGATATCTGAAACAAAATATTAAAGGAAAAAACAACGTATAATACAGCACAAGCTCAGTCTCTATAAGAATGGTTAAACAAAACAACCACTTACTAACTTGATGACTAGGATAGCCTGTAGGCTAGGTACCATTTTTACCAGTAAAAATCCTACAGTCACACTTTAAATTATTAGCAAAAAACATACTTTTCTTATAATGAAATAAGGTATGCTCTGAATAATCATGACACTTCCTCTGGAAATGATAATATCAGGCTCAGTATGTTATATCTCATATAGTGCACTATGACATCTTTTGTGTTCTATAATAAAATTTTGCCTGACAAGGTATTTCCAGATTCTTTGTCAAAGGAACTGGTTATCTTTATACTCAACCTGGTAAGGATAAATCATGCCTAACAAATTATCATTCTATCTCCTTGACCAGTATCCTGGCAAGGTGATGGAATGAATGTAAACCGTTGTCTAATGTGATGTCTCGAGAGAATGAGTACCCTGATTGTACCCGAGCAATGTGATTCTTGCTAAAGAAAATCGTCTATTGATCATGTAGTTGCTTGGAAGCTGCTGTTCTTAACGCCTCTCTACTTCACCTACATCCGGTTCCTGTAGTTTTCAATTTACAAAAGACATATGACGTGCATGGATGAGAGGAATTCTAAATACACTTCATGGATGGGTTGTACAAAGTAATCTCACATTTATCAGGAGTTTTCTCAGTAGTCAGTCCTTCCGAGTTGGAACGATGGTATCTGAAGGTGTCACTTTGAAAACAGTACGTATCCAATTTCAGCAAATTTTCGGCTAAATCAGTACTGTAATAATAATTTTCTAAATATAGAGAATGACCTTTATTTAGCTTACCCTCCATTAAATTCACATCTTTTTGTGCATGATTTTTACCCGCCAGTAAAGTGTCATTTGCTCCCATATATATGATGAGTTTGTGCACGAGTCCAGTAGGTTCTGCTAACAAATACAATTTTACTCCATATTTATGGCACTTATTCTTAATATATTGTTTAAAAATAAGCTGCCCATACCAGAGCATCATACTCTCATCAACACACAATTGCTTGCCTGGGTAAAAAATTTCTCTCTTAGTCTTATTAAAATGCTCAATAACAGGCTTTAATTTTCTAAATCTCTCTTGGTTGTTAGTGTCATGTGAAAAGTGAAGGCATCTTAGCAATAAATAGAATCTATTATGGCTTATTGAATTTATAAATATGGGTATGCTAAAAAGAGACGATTGCTTCCAATAATCACTCATTCTATTAATTTTAATATTACCCATATGAAAAAATATTCCCATAAACGGTTTCAATTTGAGAGTGGTGACTGGTTTCCAAGTATTAATTCGACATTGCTCAGATACACACGCTGACAAAAATAAGCTTTCAGCATATAAAATTGTCTCGTAAGCTATAATGTTAAAAACTCCTCCAAAAGAAATAAACTAAAATAATCTATTGGTTTAATTGTCTTTTAGCAAGTTACCACCTTGAAAACCTGGAAGACCAGTAAACAGTATTTGTTTTAAAATGTCTGTTTTGTCCAAGTCACTATGGTTTATAACATTAGTACAAGTAGGTAAATTTGTAGAAGATGAAGGTACGAGTTGGGTAGTATCAATAGTATTATTCTTTAAAATATATGTAATATTATCCTCACCAATATCACTTTTGTTATGGGCTTGAATAGGTGTATCACCTACGGTAGCAATTCTTACATCAGTTTCTGTATCTATAGGAGCAGAATTGCAATCAACATCATCATCATCACTATCCAATAAGTCTTTTAAAATTTTTGATATATCTTCATCGGATACATGTTACTACTAAAATTAATGTGTGAAGGTCCAGGTATATCCGTAATATTATTTCACGAGTTTTACAATATAAATAAAATCACAATAAAAAAAACAAACTTATAAACTTGTTATTATAAGATGCTAAATAATACATATACTTACTGTAAAATCAACACTGTAATTGACAAAAGATTTTAAGAAACAGACGAAAAATACATAATTACAAGGCAAAAAAATGGCCACTGCAAGGCAAGAGAACATTCACGAATAATACAAACTAAATAGAGTACAAATCAGAAACCAAGAAGTCAAACGCACTCTATAAACTATTAAGAAAATCCACAGTTAAAATCAAACACTTTTGTACAGTGCTGCGCTCAATATAGCTGATAAAAATTAGAAGGATGTACTGTAGCCATATGGGAGAGCACGCTTCTGTATCAGAGCTGCGATGTTGGCACTCGTGTGTTAATGACAAATCAGCTTGTGGGTGGTGATTTTATTCAGTAATAAAAAGGCATTGTTGAGTTAATTACAAAAAACAATTATCACTGGTCAACAAAAAATTACTTTTTTTTTGTCACAAAAGTTATAATATGTGTACTTATTAAACATGTTTTTAAATCACCACAGATATGTTATTCAAATTGTTTACAGTTAATTTTGTTCAGTAAAAGTTTCTTTCATTTTGGCAGCGTGAGCCAGTGGTATGGATGGAAATTTGTTTCCAATGTGGAGAAGTACAGCTTTCATGCTATTCTTTGAAGAATCTATAAATAAACGCCATTCCTCTATTTTGTGTTTGTGACCAAGGGCTTCCATAAACAACCAATATTATTACAGAAAACAACTTCATTTTCAACAGAAAAACAGTTTTCAAATTCATTTTGTCTATTTAAAATAAAAGTTGTCTATTTAAATAAAAGTTGTAATATGTGTACTTGTTAGTATTTTTTACGTGGAATTTAAAAATGTAACTGGTTTTTCTCTATGAATGTAAGATTTTTGAGTGATGAGCGATTTAAATTTTTTAGTTTTTTTACACAATATAATAAAATATATGCTTACCTAGAAGATGGAAGTGTCGGTTTTCTTTTTTTGTTGTATTCTATTTCATGTCTATCTCTTTTAAGTGTCCAGTAATAGTCTGCAAACATGTTTGGACCACACTTTCCATGATATCATTTTTCTATAGTTGAAATGTCCTGATGGAACTGTCCTCATGTTCATCGCTTACTGTTCCAAGATTTTCTGGGAAGAAATCCAGGTGGGAATGAAAAAATGGATTTACAGTGACATATTGCGTTCCATGAGTGTGTATGATGTTAAAAAGATCATCTACTATTTCTTTGTAATTTTTTCCTTATGATTTCCTAAAACGTTTTGCAGACACTCTTGAATGAGATCCAAGCAGATTTCTTGGCCTCATTTCAATTGATTGTCAAAGTTATTATCTTTTATCAGTTCCTGTATGTGTGGTCTTATGTGATTCCATCTTTAATTTTAGCTTCAATAATTCTGGTTAACTTATTTTTTAAATAAGCAAATCCTGATCCATTTCAATCCACAGCTTTGACAAGTCCTTCATAAGACCAAGTTTTATGTGAAGTGGAGGCAAGTACACTATTTTTGGATCAATAACGGTTTGTTTTCAATATTCTTCTCTCCAGGATTAAAATATACTCTCTTCAGCCATTCCTTCTTCACGTAGTGATTACATCTGTTTCTACTGTCCCATTCACACAGAAAGCAATAATACTTTGTGTAACCAAGCTGTAGAAGTGTATTAACTTTAAATCACCACAGATATGTTATTCAAATTGTTTACAGTTAATTTTGTTCAGTAAAAGTTTCTTTCATTTTGGCAGCGTGAGCCAGTGGTATGGATGGAAATTTGTTTCCAATGTGGAGAAGTACAGCTTTCATGCTATTCTTTGAAGAATCTATAAATAAACGCCATTCCTCTATTTTGTGTTTGTGACCAAGGGCTTCCATAAACAACCAATATTATTACAGAAAACAACTTCATTTTCAACAGAAAAACAGTTTTCAAATTCATTTTGTCTATTTTTAAATGCAGTAACTTTTGTTTTGTGATGGAGAAGATTCCAACCTTTTAATCTGGAGCCCAAAAGTTCACCTTGACTTTTGGATAGATTTAAATCTTGAACAAGGTCATTAAGATCTTTCTAAGTGAGAAGTTGAGGTTCAGAAGTTAAAGCTTGAATTAAAGGATCACTAGTTAAATCATCATCACAGCTATCATCATCAGATTTATTTTCTGTTTCATCATCACTTAGTATTGTACTTTCAGGAGCTGGGCTGAATCAGACAGTAAATTGGGGTATTTTATGGTATGTTTTAATTTAGACTTGATACCACAAATATTTTATAAACAAAAGTTATTACTTTTGTTTATTTTTTTGTTGTCTGTGCAATGATCTCTTGGTTCCTTCCAGATCATTGGCAAAGTGAATTTCATGCATCGAGATCCTTTAACCCATTTTGAAAGAAGAGTGACACAATTAATGTGACAATAATAAGGAGCTCAGGTCTTATCTTGGTCACCAACTTTACATCCAAAATAAAGTTTGTAATACTTTTTAATGAATGGAGTAAATATACGCACTAGATTTTTTAACATTAACTCACCACAAATGTAACAAAAAGTGTTACTGGTTTATTTACACAGTTTCTAGGCATTGTGCCACTTGACATTTTAAACACATAAAAATTACTTAATTGTAAATTAATAAAGAAATACAAACTGAACAAATTTAGAGACACATCTGAATGCTTACTAACCGAAATATGAAAGCACACTGTCTGAAACTGCCAACTCTTATGATTAGCCATAGTTGTGACATATTTCTGAATCATCAATCAGCATAAGTCATTGCTGTATAAATATAATTACTGTAATCAGTTATGACTAATCTCTATAAATATCTATTACAAATAACAATTCTGTTGTACTAAAAGTTATCAACAATAATATGTAACGATAAATAGGGCATAACAAAATGGAGGGTAATAGAAAAATTCAGACAACATTTTTGAAATTGACAAAAAATGTACTTTTACAATGTCAATTTAGTTGTTTTGTGACAAAAACTTTGTTAAACAGTGTTTTCTTACAAGGGAGGAGTAGCAATTCGTTTTAGAGATTTCATAACATAATTTTAAAATAGTTTAAAAAAAATGAATAGGCTCAAATCTTATATTATTATTTTTTAAATAAAATCCCATCTTGCATGACCAGATAGATATTCAAATGCTTTTGGCATCAAAAGGGAAAATCTTTCAAAATAGTTACTATCACTTTTTCAGTTAAAATTTAACTAATCACCATTATTCTTTCTTTTAAATTACCATTCAGTTTAAAATTTTTACTAATAATAGTAATTTTACTGAATAAAGGTAATTAAGTAACTCTTTCTAACAAGTATTATCCTAACTATTTGTGAGAGGAAATGGTATAAATAATTTAATTATACGGTATACAGGCATTACATCACAATAGTTGAAGAGATATTGCAGTTTTAATATATTTTACTAGATCTTGATGTTTTGACTCCTAAGGAACTCAGAAAAATTGGATGGAAATTTTCCAAATGTTGATGTTTGTATGCGACATATGTTCGGTGTTGGCCTCTAATTCACCTTATATTTCCAGAATTACTTGATCAAACTTGGTCAGATTATTTTTATATATGGGGGATTGATACCATTAAATTTTCAACATAAAAGATCAAGAGGGTAAGTTTGTAGAGCAATGTCATCCTCAGTATCTCAAGATTTCACTTAATTAAGGTCATATTTTTTCTCTTAGGTACATTTGTTAACAATTAAAATAACATTTAAAAAATTTTTTTTTGAAAAATTGCACCTCCACTTCAAAAAAGTAGTTGTATAGTTGTCTGCTATGTTGTGACATTACGAGTGGTAAAATTAAATAGATGAATAATATTTAAAGTGTAAAAAAAAATAACTCAGTCTGGCTGGGTCTCGAACTCGACCACCCAGTCAACTCGGTGGCACACAGTGTATTAAGCCTCACAATTACACCAGTCTGCTGATTGTATTAGTGAAATTTGCTCTATGTAAATTGTGAAATTGCATTATTTTAGTTTATTATTTTAATTTATTTTAGCGCCAACCATTGCTGCTAGTACCACTACATCCTGCAAATTAAATACAGTATGCACCTACGCTTTACTTAGAATCAATGAATTAAATAAACAAAAGAATGTTATATTTAAATAAAATGATAAATATTTTAAATTAAGTTGTATGTTAAGTTGCATATCACCAACTACCCAAAGTTGTAGGACATCATGCAGCTAAAGCCATATTGCAGGAAAGTCCTAAAACTGAGTTGTCAGCTTTTTTTTAATTAAAATTTGATAATTATAATAGAAAAAAAAATTGTTCAACATATTTTAATATTAATAGTTTTCTTACAATATATACACATGTTATAAAATAAATTACAGGAAAAAAAATAAGAAACTATATCTGCCAAAGATTACTAACATTTTTTATCATTTTTTCAGGATCATTTTTAAAATGCATAAAATATCCTTGTAACTGTGCTGGAGTAACTTGTCTTTTTTCATTAATAATGACTTCTGATAATATCTTAGCTAATTCAGAAATCTCTGGTTTATAAAATCTTACGAACATTTTTTCTATTTGTTTTTCAGAACAATGACCAATATATTCTTTGTAATCAACACGACCTGGACGAATAAGAGCTGGATCCAATCTGATATAACAAAAACAATAATTTAATAATAATTACTACTAAATACAATTAAAACAAAGAATAAAAATAATTTAAACATATAATTATTAATTATTGTACTTTAAAACACCAAAATTCCAAGAATGCATGATATAAATAGTTTGACATAAAACAAGACTGTATTTTTCTTCTACTACCCTGAAAAAAATTAATCAGTTGTGCAAAAAATCAATCAATCATGCAATTAGTTGTTTTTGTGAAATTGAAAAAAATCGGTGTACAAAGAAGAATACTGAGGTTTTAATTTTATATAACTTTGATGAAGTGATGCACAATGTTGATCAAAACGCAAACAGAACAGTTTTAGTTGCACGAACAGCCACAGACTTATTCCCTATCTTTCTGTTGGATGTGCCAACAGCAAAGATCGTAACTCCTAAACAGAAGGGGCCTTTTTTGTTTTGAAGTTTGCTAAATGTAAATCTGTAGTCATGATTCCAACTTGCATTCTGTACAAGTTGATCCTTCAAGTAATAATAATATTCATCGATAGGATAATCAGTTTGAAATGACTGGATAATTGTGTAAAGGGAAGAGTTCAGGGCCTGAACAAAATGTTGAATATGTCAGAGAGCCTTTCTTGGAAATCCTAAAAAATCTGTTAAGAAGGCAAGCTCAAAACAAACAATACTGTTGATGAGAGTGTGGAATGTTTTAAGGAAACTATTGGATAAGCTTGAAGCTTGTGTGTGAAAATATGAAATGGAAATTTTGTACCTTATGAAAAATGACTGGGATTCAAACTTGAGATTTCTGGATGAAAGATCAAGACGCTATGACTTTGCCACAGAGATTAATTGTATAAACTTAATTTTTTAGTAATAAGTAATAATATATAGAATACATAGTTTTATGCGATACAGTTCTTAAACAACTATGCAAACTGATGTTTGCTTGCCTGACCGTGCACAGAGATAATACTGGGTGTTTATTTTAAAATGCAACTCAATTTAAAGAAAAATAATGTGCTATATTTAATGCAATTGGTTATAAACATTATAATTGTTTGTGCATAACAATATTGAATAACTTTTTTATAACAGATGTTGAAAGTGTCTACTAATTTCATACTAATGAGCTATACTAACAAGCCCTGGTTAGTATATTTAATGAATTTCATTGAAAGTTGCCTTGGCAGGGTGGTGCAACCATTTGGTTTGCATTGTTCTGCTAGGGTGCAGATAGGTATGTTGGTAGCGGCATTGATGGGGTCTGTTCGCTTTACGAGTGGCCGTGTTGATGTTGGGACCAGTGTGGGTTAGATGTGACGAGAAGAGAATGTCACGTGAACGTGGTATTTTGGAGACTGTCTCAAGTTAGATCCCATTGTGAATTTAATGAGTTAAGTTGTAAAGGTCAAAATTGTGTTGCTGCATGCAGCATCTATTAGTGGGTATCTTTTTCCTGTCAATTTTCTTTCGATTAATGCGTATAACGTATATGGCATTCAAAGTCACATGGGTAGTTAGATTGAATATGGTAGGCGCGGAGTGTTGTGCTTCCGCATTCTGGTTATTTAGCTTTTGGGCTATGTGTAGGTCGACCAAAGCCTACGGCGAGGGCGATTCGCTGCTGAGATATTAATTCCCTGATGCTAAATGTCGACCGT
>JAAAKQ030252013.1:0-10913 GCA_010016005.3 Zanna intricata | reverse complement strand
CTAAAGGATTTGCAGCAGCTGGGCGGAGACATTCATCTGGCTGGAAATAGAGAAAGTTGAGAAAGGTACACGAGGTGAAGAATCAACTAAGATTTGTAGGGTCACGGCAATAAGTAACAATTTCTTGTAATTTTTTCAGAGTAACATAGACAGGTGCAGCAAGTTGCACATACAGTAACAGTGGCTGTGCTGGTTATGCCTCTGCACTATACACCGTCGCACCCCTTAAAAACCGAAACTCAAAAAATAACGAAAATGGATTGTAGATATTTATTTTTCATGATTTAAGAGTATTTCTAAGCCCCAATATAGTGAATATTTCGTTTAGTATAATCAAAAATGGGGAGAATTTTCAACCAATGTTCAAGTTTTTTTTTTTAACTTTCTTCACATTTTTCAAGGTCGATTTTCGAAAAATATAGAAATTTGTTTTTAAATATGTACATAAAAATTTCACACACCAAAAATCAAGTTGATATCTTCATTCTTTACCGAGAAATTAGAAAGATATTAAATTTCATTTATCGCAAATTTAGCAAAATAAATAAAAAACATTATATATATTTGCATATAGCATTTTTTCATAAATTTATCTTCGATTTTTGCTGGGCGTTGATGAATCAGTTAGTCAGGATATGTTCTTTTAAATAAGTCGTAGGCATATTGAAAAATCAAGCTTATTACAATACTCCCGGCTATTTGGAAATTGAAATATAACATATTTGCATTATTTCTTACAATTATAAATATAATCTAAACAAACTTAACTAATCGCTAATCTTGACTAGCGAGCGAAAGTTAAGTTTGTTTAGATTATATTTATAATTTCCAATTAGCCGGGCGCATTGCAATAAGCGTGATTTTTCAATTAGTCTACGACATATATATAGATATAGTGAGAATAAATATTTGAGGATTTTTAGCTGTGAAAGAAATTTTATTTCACAAAGTAACGTCATTTTTAATGATTATGTTTTAAGATTTACGTTAAAAATATAAATCCCCTTAAAAAGTTTATGCTATTTTGCACTGTTATGGTTTATTTGCTAACTAATTTATATACTTACATGTCAAAAAGAAGGAAATAAACTTTACATAATTCATTGTATTCTAGATTTTTGAAAGAAATAGAAACCAGTCACTGTGAAATACGAATTTTTATTACGTTATTTAGAATGAAGTGGATTTTATCAGCTGTGCTGGAAAGACGCCAGTGAAGATAAACTTAAGTAAGTAAACAAACAAATCTTTAAAGACTGGAAGTGAGTTTATATCCATCAGAAACATAAATCCTTTGTTACAAGAAGCTGAAATATTGAGAAAAAAGTGAAAATAAGTCTTGAAAGGATCGAAGAGATATTTTACTTATCCCAATAGTGTTATCCGGCAAAAAAATTAAGATTTTATTATTATTAATATTTTTTTTTTATAAATTAAATTAAACTGAATTTAATAATATTTTTATTGAAAAGATATTGTATCTCAGTGTTACATTTTTTCTATTATTTTTTTTTCACAAAATTATTGCGAGAGAAGTTTTGATATGAACTGAATATTTTATCTTTATGTAGATATAATTTCTATAAATAAATTATTGCTTACCTTAATCTTTATAATTTTAATAAATTGTTGAAAAGAGTTATAAAGTATGTTTTTCATAATATAGAAAAACGGGGTAGAATCTGCATCTATTATACTAATATCGCGATACTGTAGTCATTATTAAGGTTAGCCAGTTGATTTTATAAAATTTGAAAATCAAAATCTCCGTTGATTTAGAGGGTATTTGCTTTCGGACATTTGTGTTATATATATTGAAAATAATATTTATCAGCAATATTTAAAATTACTTTGATTGAACGAATAAATTAGATAGTATAATGTCATTTCGAAAGGTTTTTTTAATCATTTAAATTAACTTTTGGGATGAGTTTCATTGCAATTTCTATCTGTCACGACTAGCCACTTTATATTATTTCAGTTATAACTTTTATAATTGAAATTATTATAAATTTTAATAATTTAAGCCACCTTAATTGTTAAATTAAAAGATATAACTAAAATTATAAATCTCATAATTAAAATTTCCATCAGTCATGGTTTCATGGGAAGATTGTGTCAGTAGATAACAGTTAATTTATTCTTATTTGGCATTAGGTATTGAAAATTTTAAGTTACTAACTTTTTAAATAATTTTTTCTGATTGTTTTTTGGGAAAAATTAAATAATATAATTGGTTTTTTTTTCATGCTAGGTTTTTTTAATTTTTATTTTGTTATATTTTACGAAAATCGTTTATTATTTAATTTTTTTGTACGAAAACCTCTGTATCACCCATTTGTATGTAGAGATTAGTACTTTTTGACGTAAATTAAATTTTAATTATGTACAGAATGTTAATTTTAAGTTTACCACCAATGGGGAATGTAACTAATAAAAATAACAAAGAACTTTAAATTTAAATATAGTTTAACTTTAACAGGAGACTTTTCCTCCATTTTTAAGAGGATTAAAACTGTCTACTGGTATATTTAAAATTTATTCCTTCCAATATATGAGGTCTAAATTCATTTTTATTTTGTAATAAAAAAAAAATCAATTGTTGTTATTAAGATAGTATTTTTTTATTATTGTATTTTCTGCTAAGAACACTATGATTTTTATTTTTATACTATTTACCTTTTTTAGCTGCATTCGTTATTAAAAGTTATTAATAATATTATAATTATTAATAAGTTGACGCATTTCGGAACCACTCCATTATCAAAATTTATTCTACCAGTGCAATAAGTTTTGACAGTAGAGTTGTTCGGAAACGGTTCAACATATAATAAAATAATGAATCTAAGAAGTGTAAATAATACTCAGCATAGGAAAAAATCAATTACAGTAAATAGAAAATAATACATAATTTGTTGATTTTTGCCTTAAACGTAATCGCTCAGAAGCTACTAGTATTCTTCATAAAGAGCTGTATCTACTCGCATTGGCAATATATACTCTATAAATTGAATCAAAGCCCACAGGATTGTAATTTTACTCTTATGTTTTTTTTTCAATAGCGCTGAATTTACATTTTCATTAATTTAATTTTTTTAAAGCTGTATACACTTTTTTCATCTTAATAATTTTACAAAATTTTAAATCAGTGGCCAAATTTGCACTAATCTCGTTACTGTAACACATACATGCAAAAAAAAAATACATATATACTTTCTGCATACATTTATTTATACACTAGCCTGTCAGAGCTCCACCTCTCATGGTTGTATGAATAATACTGATATTAACAATTTAAGTATATAGACTTAACAAACACCCAACAAAAGAAACTAAATTACAAAAGACACAATAGTAGTAACTATAGTAACTGACTGTACAACTTTTTGACGAAAAAAATTCACAACTTCTTCCCCAAGGGGGATAGGGCTTCAATCTATGACTTAAAATCTTCCCTGGGATAACAGAAATGTATCCTAAAAAATTGAAAGTAATTGGTTGGTTGTTTCTAGTGTGATACTGTTGAAAACAGTATCCGCCAAAAATTTTCGCGCTTGAAAATTAACTTTTTTTTTTGTATATAAATATAAATTCATCATCGTATAAAACATTGACATAATTATGTTTTATTTCTCTTCATGAAAAATAATTTATTATTTTACTTAAATTAATAAGTAGTTTTTATAAAATTGGAGGTTTCAATTAAATAAGTGAAATTTGGGTGTTATTGGAAAATAGCGGAGTTGCCAATACTGTATTTTTAGATTCAATGAATGGAAATTTTTAATTCTCTGTTAAAAGTTTTTCATAATTTTTTTTAAAGTACTAGATTCCAGTAGCGACACACCTAAAATGAAGTGAAAATACATAACTTCATTTTAAGTGTGTCTTAACATGACAAAATAGCGTGATGTAACAAAAGTGACGACAAAAGCGTGTGTAACAAGACAAAATACATGTCATAAAATTATCTAATGTCCGACCAAACTTTTATTTATTTGATTACATAATCAAATCAAGAATATCGAGTAGAATTTTTCTTCGATTTACTATTGTCATAATTTCATGGTACTCTTTTCCATAACAAAATGTTATGAACAAATAATTCTTTTTATGATTTTTTGTTAATATTTACAAAGTTAATTAAATAGATTTCTTCAGAAAAAATTATTGCTATTTAAATATTTAGAATACATTACGTGAATTTGATAAAATTGTCTAAAAATTATTTTTTTTAAATTTTATTGTTGCATTTATTGAAATTTTTTTCTCATAATAAACTAAACATTAAATTTGATAATATTTTTATTATTTTGTCAGTAGTTTTTATATAAAAATTTAAATATTGATGGCATAACGTAATGAAATCTGTAGCATAACATACACATCTCTCAGTACTAGTATGTTTTATTTGACATTAAATTCTGATTGGAGTATAAAAAATGTTTAACTCTCTTTCAAAGTATTTTTTTTTCTGCCAATATTTTCTAGCTTGTTTATTTTTCTTAGCAATGGTTAAAAGGAATATTTTAAAATTCTATTTTATTATTTATAATGTTAATTATTAAATATTATTATTGTTGATTTATTACTTCTCCCTGATTTAACTTACGCGTTGAATATATCTTATACATAATATCTATTGTTCAAAAGATAACTAATTATCAGTTTTTATTCTTCAATAAATTACATTGAATACTCGTATATAATCTTGTACTTAAAAAAAAAAATGTGTATACAAGATGATATATTTCTTACGTTTGGGAGTTGCAAGGTAAGTAACCATAATTATAGAACTGTTTTTATTAAGTTTACTTTTCTTTCTCTTAGAACAAATTTAAACATATAAGAATATAACAAAACATAAATTATTGTACATAGAAAACAACTCTGTTAAATAAGATAAATGGAAGGTTACATGAAGGTACTGTACCGGAAGAGTTTATTTCTTTACAAAAGATACAGAGAGGGTAACTAACTTTAAAAGAACAACAGCTCATTCCGTGGGTTAATTTAGAGTTAACAAGTAAACAGGAAAGCAAGGATGTGTATAATTTTGTATAGATATATATATGTAAGTGTGTGAGTGCTGACAGATTAAGAAGGCTGAGTCTCGCTGCGTTTCACTGCGTGTGAGATATAGAACGTGAGTGGGTGGATGCACGAAATGTGACGTCCGCGGGTCATACTGTAAGAAAAGAAAAAGAAAAGGTTATATAAAGAAGAAACATGTTAAAACACACACGATGTACTAACTGAAAACAAGATGTATGTTGTATGTTGTTATAATTTGTACAGATGCGGTTAAAATACATCATGTGTTACATTTCTTGGTTTATAAGAATGGATTGTTTGTTAGAAAAAGCAACACATTATTTTAATAAAAGCATGACAACGTATTTCTTACAGGTATCACCTTGTTTCACTTTTATATAAATATTGATTAGGTTACAGACAATTTAAATATTCGTTTGTACAGCAAACGAATATTTAAATCCTTACATAATAACAGCCAAATAAATTACAAGTTTAACCAGAAATAATTTATGTTAAAATTTTTTTTTAAGAAAACCAAAACCACAGTTTGTTATAATCATTTATTATTTACCCAGATATCATTAATACTTACTTCCAAATCTAGTAAATCCTTTCATTATGTTTTACATATGTCAGTTTTATTTACCTTAACAAATGAAGTCCTTACTGTCGTTATTATCACCTGATTTTCTCAGTCAGAATAGAGGCTGACTGGAAAGACCACATTTTGGCAGTTATAGTGCAAGAAATATGTCGCTATTATCAATATTATCCGTTGATTACCCGCCTCACTATTTTCATTTTCTCCAATATTACAAGCTTCTGTAACAGTTGTATTATTCTACAATGTATATATCTTAATCGCGTAAGCGATTTTGAAACTCTAAAATTTTCCCTGCTGCTCCAATTATTATCCGAAATATAATGACATTGTTTTAAGGCTACATATTATTGAAATCATCTTTTCCGATTTTTCCGAAAATCTCGGTACAGCGAGATTGTCACTATTCCGTTGTCATATGACAAAGGAACGATATCGACAATTAACATAATTTATTTTATACTTATCCAGATATACAATGTCTGATCTATTGTATACAATTTTTCTATTTATTACTATGGTACGGTTCCAATAATTCTTGAAATCATCTGTTTCGATAATAGATTTCGGTTTGTATATATTAATGAGGTATGAATCGGTCAAATTGAGAATACGAATCATTTGCTACTGCACTATTCCTGCAGTATGATCGTTCCTTCTCCTTTGGTGTATTCCTTTAGTTCCAGTAATATTGTATCAAAATAAAATTGTATAAAATATTTTACCAGTTGTATTGTAATATTATGTTTTCTAATTACTATCCATATTCCGACATTTACCTGTGCTAGTAATGGCTCTTTTAAAATATACTTCCTATAATTTCTAGTATGTACCAGTTAATTTTCAATTGCGAGGATTGAAAATTAACTTCTTCCCTTCCGTTTCCGGGAATAATTCACCTTATACAGCCATCAGGCTTATACATTACATAATTTAGTCTTACACATTCATCAATTTTCGCGTTCTTCTGAAGAGCTGGGAAACCCACCGTGTTGGTTTAGTGTAAACTCATCATCGCAAATCAGCTGATTTCAAAGTCTAGAGTTCTAAAGTTCAAATCCTAACAAAGGCATAATTTTTATACGAATTTGAAAACTAGATCGTGGATACCGGTATTCTTTGGTGGTTAGGTTGTAATTAACCACACATCTTAGGAATGGTTGACCTGGGAGTGTACAGGACTACATTTCATTCAGTTTCATACATATCATCCTCTGAGTAATACCTTACGTTAGTTCCAAAGGCTAAACAAAAAAGAGAGGAGGATATCACGTTCACCAATTCTTTGCGGCAGATAGAGCTCTCCATCGAACTCCTAGGGTGGTGCATTCTAGGACTCGTACACAATATTCTAACCAAATGATTCAGTGTATCCAACTCAATCTCCGTTCACAAAATAATTCCTAAGCTATTTATTATCAAGGTGTTCGTAAAGCTATACAACGCCTTACATTTGTTGGGGCGCTCAATTTAGTTTTCAGCACCACCTCTACTCTGCTCTTTAACATTATTGTTAAGTTGTGTTTAACTTGTTTTTGTTGGATCCCCATAGATTGCTGATATTCGAAGTATTTGTAGACCTCTTCTGCCACTCATGGCCACAGTGATACCTCCTTTACTGTTTGTACTTCAAATCGTTCATTGCTTAACCATTTATTCCTATCCATGCTATGGATTCTACATTTCTCATAAGTCAAAGGACATTTTGACATCATTACTAAGTTCTGCTAGCAGATCTAACAGGTGATACACATTACTTTTATTAATGGCGTTTAATTTGTTCTCGTTCATATATAGTAGATAGGAGATTGAATTACCACTTCCGACTCGACGAGAAACCAACTCTTTGTGTTATTGAACATATTGGACAATGCGTTCAGTGCATTGAAGAACCATACAGGGCTCAACGCATCCCCTTGAAATATTCCTCTCATATTTTTAATATTACATCTAAAAATTGGATTTATTATTATTGTTATTATTATTTTTTTTTAACAGAACTTGCGACTAAATATTTGAATTATATTATATTTTATAGGAAAGTATTTCTTAATCTCTAGTGATTTCCAATACTTCCGTTAAAATCCAAATAAAATCAGTAAATTAGATTTATAGCATGCGCTTTTAATATAGGCATCGTATAGTTAAAAGTGGCTTTAAATATTATTAATAAAGGCTATTATTACACTAGTAATATAGAGTAAAGGACTAAGGTGCTTATGAAAAATAAATTCCTAAACATAAATTAACTCGCACAATGATCAGGAGTGATACTAATAAACATTATTATATGGAATTTTGTGAACTAGGCTTACCTTCACATACTGATTGATATCTTAACATTGTTCTTACTGTGATGAGAATTTTCGTATATGCTTATTTTGCTACAAACATACTGTAATGAAGTAGATACTAATCACATTATATATTTTTTTCTCTTTAAAAAAATAAAGTTTAATTACTCTTTAAAGTTCTTTAAAGTTTAATTACTCGTATCACAATTGTTAAAAATAAGAGTAGTATTATTTTTTTCAATTTTTTTTTCTGTTAACCTCTCTGTAAATTCATTTCTTCATAATTAAATAAATTGTTATTCGACTTATTTTTAACCTAAATTGATATCATGCATCTTTAAAACACAAAAAAGATATTTCCTCTAATTACTCGAAAATTTAATTTATTTTTTTTTCAATATTTCATCCGATTTGAGTAATTTTTGGGTAGTTTTTATTTATCGACGTTTATTGATATGATATCGTTAAAAATTAAATAGTTAAAATATTAGTTTTAATTTTTCCGATAGTCAGGACGAAAATCTAATTTTGTTGAAAATTAATCAGATTACATTTTCTTTACTTATACTTTCCTGGTTTATAGTTTTACAGGTTACCTACCGTATAAGAAAAAATATGTTAATCTGAATAACTTTTTTAATTCAAAGTTTCTGTAGATGTTGATGTTTCATGAACACCCTTTCTAGTTTAAAAACAAAATTTTAGCAGTAAAAAATTTCAGAAGGAAGTATGTTTTTTACTTGGTATCTCCAGATTAGGTGGGCAATTTAGCATGGCGGTTTCTCTACACTGTTACCATCAAAGTTATGTCAAGGTCCAAAGAAGATATGGATCTAATAGATCTCGTATCTCAAAAATTTAAAAACTTACGTAAGTTAGATTTCTTCATTTTATTTAATGCCCCGAAGATAATTTTTTGTATAGCCTTATTCAAACTTCTACAAAGGGGAGGCAGAAAATTTATTTTTTTCTTTTTTATCGTTTCTGGACTGAAAATCACATTTTTTTATAATTTAGATGATTACATTAATATGTCACTTTGGTTATAGCCAATTTCATTCATGGGTGCAGGGATAACAAGCTTCTTTTCTTGCATTAGTTAATGTTTTGCTAGATGTCGTCAGACTAGATTAACCACTTTTATCCAATGTTTAAGATGACTTCTGATTATGATTCATTGATGTTTTACTTCCTTGTACGAAGTACAAGTAAAGAACTTTGGTTTTTAGAGTTCAACTGAAATATCCCTTTTTATCACCCCTTAATCCATTTTGACTAGTTTCAGCGTGACGTCTATACGTACGTTGGTATGTATGTATTCCGCATAACTCAGAAATGATTAGCTGTAGAATGTTGAAATTTTCGGATTTAGAACTGGTGTAACATTAATTATGCACCTCCCCAATTTATTGCAATCAACTGTACCAAAAGTGTCCAAAAAAGCCCGAAATCCAACAAAAGTTGGATTTTGGACTTTTTCTTAACTGCAGTAATAAGCCCTCATTGAGAGCTTTTCAACGATATATATCACAAGTGGTACTTATTTTCATTAGTTCCAGAATTGTAGCCAGATAAAATTTTAATTAATGAAATATTTGGATCTTACAAGGGAAAGCACATTAGTTCGAATCAGATTTCATCTCTTCATCTTTAATTTAAACATATTGTATTTTAGTAATTATTAACCTCAGATTGTAAAACATTTTTGCGATAAATATTAATTCAATAATAACAATTTAAAATATATATATATATATATATAATGAAATAAAATTTTATGTACATTTCATTTTTTTAAAAAAAGTATATCTGGAATTTAATAGAAGTACAAGGAAGTCATGTAGTTTCCACATCAGATTTTTTAAATTATGGTTTATGAAAGAAATCGACCATAAATTTGTTGATTTTCTCTTTTTTAATTTATTGCACAGTTTCCTTAGTTTTACTATTTGTCTTGCTCATTTCATTATACACCTCTTTGTTAATTTAGTATTTATCATCCTTTGTTTATCATATAATTGAAGTTTCCGGTTTGCATCTCCACCCCGAGGAGCACTTATTTTTAATAAAATTATATTCCGCTAGTTCTAAGTAAATAACAATAGGTTGGTTTCTTTTTAAGTGCATAATACCCCTAAGTGCCGAATTTCAAGAGGTTACGTCATCAATGCAGCTGCCGTTATAATAATGGTATAACATACATGGGTGACAATAGAGGCAAAATAATAGAAATGGTGTTAATGAAATCAAGAGACATTTGGTATATTGAAGTCCTTGTTTTGCAAATCCTTGTAATCCTGTAATAAGGGTATTAATAAATTTATACAGTATGTAATATTGGTAGAATCAAATCTCTTATATTTTATTTAAAAAGGTAATATAATATTTAAATTTCCTCCAAACAACATTCAAATTTATCATTGTTAAACATTTCAAAATGCTTTTTTGTTTTAAATAATCAATCAAGTGTCCAAAATAAATAAGTTACATATTAAGTCATTAGTTAATAAATAAATCGCTAAACATGTAGTATTAACTAATCTGACTAGAAGATAATCTCTACACATTAGGAGAAAGTCAGATCAGTTAATATCCAAAAACCACATGACTTCTTTGTACTTCTATTAAGTTCCAGGTATACATTTTTTTTTTCTTTTTAATGAAAAGTATATAAAATTTTATTTCATTAATAACTTCTGATATTTTTTCATACAGGGTGTATCAGAACTGCACGGTAATCTCTCAGAAACGAATTCTATATCTAAAAATAAGAAAAAAGTTTCCAACATATGCCTGAAAACGTTTTAGAAAAACTAGAAAATTGCCTATAAAATTACCATAATATTTACTTCTAAATTTGGGTTCCCAGAATTTTGATGACGTGTTATTTAACGGGAAGAACTGACGGGCGAAATCTTTCGCTAGCCGTAACTCGCTAACAAAACGTTTTCAGGCATATGTTTATTGGAAACTTTTTTCTT
>JAAAKQ030252002.1:0-10913 GCA_010016005.3 Zanna intricata | reverse complement strand
AAACCAATGCTGGAGCAGTTTCTTTCTTTTCATCTGTGTAGCAGCTTATGTAGTCATTTCTGATCTGGCTATACTAGTATAATGTATCATTATGTACCGAACAAAATAAAAAAAAAGTATATATTTTAATTATTTTTTTACTGTCCATTTTGTATGAATTTAATTTTTATCAGAATTGTTTTATGATTTTTATCTTTTATTTTTTTTGTTGCAGGTAAGTAAAACATGTTGTTTTCGTGATTATTTAAAATTTTAAAGGGTATACGTAAGTAACTTTTATTTTTTCTTAATTTTTAAAGGAAATAATTGATTTAAATGATAAATATTATTTTAGTATTGTAATTATTTTATAGGTGAATTCAACTTAACTTAGTTTAATTTTTTTACCTAAATATTTCTGTAAGTGGAGATTTGATCTTATTCATTTTTTTTTTTCAGAATTCATTAAGGGGGGGGGGAACACCGTTAAAAAAGCGGTTTAAATTTTTTCAGAGGCATTTTAGAGAAAAATTTATTAAAGAAAATTTGTTAGCTACAATGCATACGGTATATAAATAATAAAAAAACGTCTTAAAAAAATGAACTTCGACTTCTTAAAATTGAATTGTTCTTTTGCTCTATCATACTTAGTAGATAAAATTTTCATAGTAAATCATTACAGAGAATGTTTTTTCCTAATATTTTTATGCGGTTTAGATATTTATAAATGCAATTAATGTAAATAAAAAAAAGAAGAAACGAATAAAAAGCTTTTTTATTACTATATCATATTATATAGGTTAGTATATAGTTCATATTGAGGTATATTAAATTTCGTTTAGAATCGTGCCATATCTTTCTAGTGAACAACCCTCTCTACCTACATATATATATTTTTTTCCTCTTAGCCAACCCCTATATCATCCCTCTAACACAGCAGTTTTGCTACCAACAAAAAGTGAGCATTTCTTTAAAACCTTTTCTCATTCCACTTTCAGCTATCTTTTTTCTTACACGTCAACATGTCCATAATTATATTATATTACATTTTATTAACTCGTTTACGTTGCTATGGAAAACAATTTAAATGTCCGCCCATATCCTTTTATATAGTTTTTTCTGATAGTTATTTATATGTCTTTTTTATTTTTAGATAATAACTGATATACCTTTAAGGAAATAAATGTTTATATATTTCTACCCCTGTTTTATTTATTATTATTATTATTATTTTTTTTTTTAGCATCTTTTTCTGTTATTTTGAAATTTATACCTGCACGTTTAGAAATATTTTCGTTATTGTTTTATATGTAAAACATTTAAAATTTGATTAAATTGTATTTTATGGTTACTGTTACATTTATTGTACGTGCATGTCAGTAATTCGCAGCTAGAGGGCAGAACAAATTAAATGTTTAATATAAAGACTGTAATTATTTAGTTCTTCATGTTATAATCTTCAAGTAAATATATTTGTCATATTAAAAATGCTTGAAATGGATTTTTTTTCATTAAAATATTCACTCCAGTCTAAATGTATAATAACAATCATATCCTACCCTACTAAAGGGTTTTGTATGTGTGTCTGTCCGTATATCCGTCCCCCTTATCTGAGAAGATGCTTACATGATCGAACATACTGCCTGTAAAAAAGAAACATATGATTTTTTTTTCTTAAATGTCTATAAACAGTAAGTAGAAACAATATCAACAAATAACAGCAAACTCGGGTTCGAATCTCGATCACGCATGGCATTGTCACACATAGTACAAATCATTCACCTCATCATCTAAAGAAATACCTAACGGTGGTTTCAGAGGTAAAAAAAAAACAACAAATCATGCTTACATAATTGAACAAATACTGCCCGTCAAAAAATCATAAGATTTTTTTCTTAAATGTTTTAAACAGTAAATAACGACGACAGTATTAATAATAATTATAAAATAAATTTTACTACCGTAATTCATTCATTCAATATTGTAACAGATCTTAAAACAAAACTATTTTCGATACAAATAAATTGATACAGAAAATACTATTGATGAACCTTTTAGAATAAGATACTCGTATATGATTTTTTTTCCAATTGTAATTACAGTTAAACAAACATACATATAAAACACGTGGGTCAATTTAAATGGTAAATAGTAATGGCTAAAATTAGAAGTTTGAATTCTTTATCCTCCTTAGCAATTAATTAGTTTTGAAGCCAGCTTCTCTTTTGTTATTGTGTCGTGGAAGGTCAGTTTCGTATTACGATAATTTGTTTCGTAAATTAAATATAATATATAAATAATAAATAAATTAATTTATATTTAATCTTCCAGCTCTCGTACTGAGTGAATTTGTACTCTTTATATTCATTCGGATCATGTTTCGAAGAATTTAAATCTTTTTTTTCTAATTGTGGTTTTGAAATCTTCTGACGATGATGAGTTTATAAATTTCCTTATTTGATTTTAGTTTGTACCCTTCTTTTGGTTTTCTGTAACCGTAAATTCTTCCTAAGATTTTCTTTTCGTTTTTGAGAAGATTTTCGAAGCTCGACTTGCTTTTTCAATTCCGTATAAAATATTGATTTTTTTTACTTATTGTAATTCCTCCGTTTACTTTCATAAAAAGATTCTTTTGTTATAAATTCTTTGGTTAGGAATTAAAGTTTTTTAAACTAATTTTAAAAGGCTCTGAAGTGATCGCTTGCTCAGTGGTAGTTTTTCTTTGAGAATTAAAGTTTAATTTACATAAAATAATGGATTTTTTTAATAGAAAAGTTTATGATATCTAAACTTCGTTGTCGTTCGTAGTTCGTACTGGATCATCTGTAGATCCGAGTCTAGGTCAATATTTTTTCGGTTCCGGATGTAATTTATCCTTAAAAGGCGTTCAGTAAATTAGTTGTTATTCTATTTTTTTTTATTTTAAATAGAAACAGAAATAATATATATAATTAGGTACGATCTCATACTTATCAAAATTAAGTAATAACTGATGAATTGCTTTTTGTTATTGCGTTTAATCTGCCGCTTTGTTTACTTATTTTTATTTTAAGGATGGAATTTCTTAATAGCTTATTCCAAAATATCGATTAACGTTACTTCGTACTCACTCGCCGTGCGTATATACAATTTTATCTTTAAAATAGCTTTTACAACGCATTAATAATCATAGTAATAAATCTAACTTGCAGTATATATAAACGTCATTACAGAAGTATAAAATTAATAACGTTATGTAGAATGCATTTTGAGTTTACGTGTTGCTTTCAGACGTCATAAAACTGTCTAATAAACATTATAATAATAAGTTGGTGAGGATTTCGTGGGGTAATTACCACTCATCTTACAATTATCAATATCGGCAGTATTTACGGTTCATTTATAACCTTTTGAATATCCTGTTGAACAAGTTTGATTGGTTAATCGGAAGAGAAAATTATTGACCTGTAAATCCGCATTATTATTGTTTAGATATAGCTGCTTATTGAAATTAAAGAGTGTGCATATATATAATATATACACATATACATACACACACATACAATTTAGCGGTAACATTTTCATTTAAGATTATTAAAAGCTTTGTGTAATGGATTGGTTTAATATCTTAATGTATTTTTTATAACCGACTTTGTAGAAGGAGGTTATCGTTTCGACCTGTATTCTGTTATTATTTTTTTTTCTGTTCGTTTATGCACGCATGACCTGAAATTTCATGGATTGATTTGGATAATTATTTTTTCTTTTAATTATTGAGGAAAGTTCTTCAAAAAAAGTTGTATGTGTGTAGCTACATAATTATAATTTAGATTGATTTTTACAAAAAATGCACGTAGCTATAAATTTTTTTTTATGAAAGCTGTTTATAACTTTGGAAACCGTTTCACTGTCAAAATCTTAAAATATAAATATTTGAAAATATTTATTACTTACTTTATGAAATACCTTTTTATTCATTGTTAATTTAACTTTCAATTAAAATAATACAGACGTACAAAAATGAAATTTAGCAAATGATCCTACCTTACAACGACCGATTTTTTGGTATAAAACCATATCAAATAAAATTTTTAAATTGAAAGGACAGAGTTATGATTCATCATTTTAAAAGGCATTAAAAAAAAAACTGGCATCCGTGGCGCAAGTGGTATTGTCTCAGCCTTTATTCGGAGATCCCGGGTTCGAATCCAGGCCAGACGTGGCATTTTCATACGTTACAAAAATTGTCATATATCTCATTCTCTGAAGTAATACCTAACAGTGGTCTCTAAGGAAACAGAAGGCATTAAAAACCAACCATTTTGATGTAAAAACACATCACGTTATGACAACACTAAATAGAATAATGAAAGTTTAATATTTTTCACACGTAGTGGTCTACTACATTCAATGTTTCATATGGAACAGTAGATCGTTTTGAAGTAGGAGTATGTGTTAAATTTTATTTTTAAAGGGTTTTTTTTTACTGATGAGCAGTTATTTAAAGTTTAATATTAATATTATAACACAACATATATATATTCACATAGTGAGCGTGAGGGGAGAGGGGGAGTGAATTTGAACTGTTAAACAATTTTTACATTTTTAAAAATCTTGCGTTGCTAAATAATTAATCATTTTATACAGACCTAATGGATCTTTAAACAAAATCGGATATTTACTTTTATAACTTACATTTTTACTACCTAGTTGCACTCTTTTTTTTGTTTTACCATAAAATTTTTGTTGGGTTTCAATTAACCACACTTCTCAGGAATGGTCGATCTGAGATTGTACAAGACTACACTTCATTCAAATTCATACATTTATCATCCTCATTCATCTTCTGAAGTAATACCTTACGGTAGTTCCAGAGGCTAAACAGAAAAATAGAGAGAGATTTATAACTGCAACCCGGTGGTTCCGGAGGCTAAATAAAAAAAAAGAGATATTGTAATGTCAGAATTTAGCTTTGTAAGAAATCGATCTTTTTTTATTATAATAATTTTTTTAGTTGAAAAAATATTTTCATTTTATTTAGCCAAATTTCTAAATATAATTTCTCTATAACACTTTTCTGTATTACTTCGTCTAAATATTAAAAAAGCTCGTTTCACAATTAAAATTTATTTATTTTTCCATTAGTTACTTACTTTTGGCGGCAACAATTTTTTTTTAAAATTATTTATAAATCCCTACACTCCACACCAACAGTTTCTTAGTTAACGTAGTAATAAAAGAACTTAAAATTATTGTATTTTTTATGCCACAGGAAAATCTGTATGCGGGATTTAATTTTGATATATTTTTATCTTATTTATAATTTTTTTTCTATTACAGTAGTTGGATGATATTATCTAGGGTTTTGGAAAAAGGATTGGGAAAATGAAAAAAAATTTAATGATTTTGTTTGATATATTCCGGTAGTGATCTGTGATTTGGTCGTATTGATTGATTTCTGTATTAAGAAATACAATAAATTATATAAAAAATAAAAAAACAAAAAGTTTTAATATTTTGATTGAATTTTATTTTTAATTTTTAAACACTTAATCAGCTATTTGAAATTCAGATTGAATTTCAAGAATGAGTTATCTTAATAATACATATCTCGGATATTTCTCAACGTAAAATAATTTATTGGTTTGTGTCAAGAAGATTTGAAAATTTAAATTAATTATAAGAACTTTGTTTGAATTTCGTTTTATTTATTTTACCGAATTACTTAAGAAAGATGAATTTATAAGAAAATAATTGGATTTATTTTTCTCCAGTTCGTATTATATTTTCATTTAATTTCTCTTAATAAAAATTCTATACGTACTTTTGCGACCGAATTCAAAGTTTATTTCCTCATTTAGGAAGCGGAGAAACTCTTGAAATACGACACGTTAAGTTATATCTAAACTGAGAAATCTCTTTTGTACAACGCTCGTCATATGCAGCACTCCACTTCTGTAAACTTTTCGACATTATTCCTCGGCATGCTGTTTTGTTAACAGCGGCGGATAAGACATGAGAAACACGCGCTCTTTCTTCTCATATTTGTGATAGTATGTTTTGTCTCTCAAAGTTATCTCTTTGAAATCAGACACCACCTATGAATAGATATGAATTGTGATAATATTATTTTTTATTCCGACTTTAAACCGACTTATTTTTTATTTTATTACTTATGTAAAACAGTTTTCTTATTTACTAGTTTTTTTTTCTTTTTCAAGAAGCAGATGGCTTCTGATATCTGTTTACATTTTTTTTTTTCATTCTACGTTTTATAAAATGTTTCTGATGGCACAGTTAATTATCTTTAAAAAAAATCTTTATATACAATGAATCCACCTTTTTGAGGTCAATCTGAAAGCATTCACGATAAGTTAAAATATTTTTAAAATATTCACATGAACTAAAAATTAAAACGTACTATAACTTTGTTTACAGTATTAATCAACAATAATTTTATTATTGTGGATGCATTAATTTTTAAAAATAAATAATTAAATAGCTGAATATCTGAAAGAAATGTTTTTCAAAAATGTTATTTTGAAAAATGTGATTGTATAAATAGTGTAAAAATCAAAAATTTATTTTTTAGTTTATTTATATGATAAACCGTATCATTAAAAAAACTTTTCCCTAACTTTACCATTTCTTGATGTTTTGTAATCCATTGAAATGCTGAGTAAAATCTTAGATCGTAATACATTCGGCGAAGAATAATGTTTCCATTGTAAGATATGGCAATCTTGGACGTCAATAAATATGAGTAATGTAGTATATAATTCCTGAAAAGTTTCCATTAATAAGCGTAACAAAGATGAGTAGAAAATTTTAACCCATTCAACCGAATTGCTTTAAGTCCTCTAGGAATATTCCACAATAATGTCTGGTAAATTAATTGATTTTCTTTCAAAATGGTTGCAATTTCTGATATTACATTATCATTTTCGATAACCGTATTAAAGAAGTGATTTTTTTTTTAATAAAAACATATATGAGAAATAATATATCTTTTTCTTACTGTTGTATCCAAATTGGTGATTGGGGATCGGAAACATGAATTATAAAGAAATATACCGTGTGTTTTAAAATGAATATCGGGGTTTTAAAGTTATGTAATATTTATAAAGTTTTACTTATATGAATTGCAAGAGCAACTCAAACAATTTTTCGTATATGTCTTCAGTGGGAGCATTATTTGTCACACGGGGAACATCCAGCCGGTAGGAGTGTTCATCCCATTCTTTAATCAATAAATCTGGAATAATTGATGCGACAGCTGCTTCATTCAATCCTGGGTCTCAATTCTAGTTGGTCAGCTGGTTATGGTGGCATATACACTTGATCCTTTATAAACCCCCAAAGAAAAAAATCGCACAGGGTCAGATCGGGCGAACGTGGAAGCCATGTCAAACAAGCCCTACAATTTGGTCTCCGACGACCAATGGTCGGGGAGAATTTCATTTAACCAATTATGTACAGCGTTATGCCAGTAAGAAAGCTCACCATATCGTTACCAAACAAAGTTCTGTGGTTTCGTATTGCAGTTAATGAAAGAACAATAGATTTAACAAATCGGAGTAGTTCATTTTAGACATACTTGCTTCCCCGAAAAAGAATAGACCTAAACTTGACGTCGGAATATGACACAAAAAACATTTAGTGTTGGGAGTCTCGTTCACACTGCAATATTTCGTGAGGATTTTCTGATCTTTAGATTTACACATTACGAGTGTTTACTTTACCATTTATATTAAATGTTAACTCATAACTAAATACGACACGATAAAGTCTTCATCGTCACGGAGCATCATTTGATTAATCTATAGACTCTCATGTAAGCGATAATCTATATACTTTAGAGCTTGCACAAAGCTAAAATAGCTTTGAAACCTCGATATTCATTCTGAATACTTTGTATTACATAACTGAGAAAGAAAAAATCTCACACCTGGGGAATAAAGAATGAGAGGGAAATGTTTTCTTGTTGCTTCTTTCATGAAGAAACATCTTCTATTTTAATATATGAACTCTTACATAAGTCTCGGTTTTTAATAATTATTATATTTTGTTTATATGTATATTTATTTATTTAGCTGTTGAGAAAATGTATCTTAGATCAAATACTATATTTGAAGCTGTCGGATACTTTAATTATTATAATTTCATAACTTATACATTATGGAATTTCGTTAGTAAATAGAATATTCTCTAGTTTTTAGTTTTTTACTATTAAAATTAATTAATATTATTGATAGGAATTTATTGTTCAAATCCTAACTAGTTATTAAAATATCTTTTTTAGGATGTCTTTGGAATACACAAATTTAATATTATGTAAATTTCTTTTTTTTGTTTAATAAGAAAGAAATATGAAAATTGAACGTTGGTATAAAAATTAATGACATATATTATTAGAATTAATGCCTATTGAAAGAGAAAGCTTATTTATTTATTTTTTATTTATGGTTTCTTTGTATAGACTTTAGGTAGCAAATATTGGAAGATAATGATGGAGTTTTATTTTTATCTGATTTAGAAGTAGGGTATTCTATAACCTGTCTTTTGTAATACGTGTTATTCTGCAAGTTTGATTTGTAAATTAAAGATAAAATTTAATTATTTATAAACCTACGCATAAAGAATTGCGTAAATTTTTTTTATCCATCATAAATCAATTTTAATTTATAATTTGATATTTCTTAACAATAGTTAATTTTTATAATCGTAGTGACACAAAGAAGATTTATATTTCGGTATTATCTTACTGTTTTAATTTTGATTTCTGAAAAAACTTTATAGATTTTTTCCTTATATATATTTAAGCATATCTTTTTCCCTATTCCTTTTTCTTTTTTCTCTTCATCGCCGCTCTTCCCCGCCCCGAGACCTGACCCGCAACTAAGCATAACTCAGTCTCCGGGGGCTTGATCTTCCTGCCGATCAACTCTCTTCAGGGTCGCTCACGGTCGTTCGTCTACACCAACAGCCATTCTCCATATCCCATCGGACAATCATTCCCATTAGATTCTTGCGTCCAAAGAATCGGGGCAGGAAAGTCCCCGTGCTTCCTCACCGTAGCCTATCCTCAGAAGGGATGGAATACAGCTCCACAGAGGGCTATCCCCTCCCCTAGTTCACATCTCACTGATCAGTTATCCATTCCACGTCCTCTTCTTCTTTTTGCTTAATCACCCCAGTCACCCAGCTTCTGATCTTCTCCCATCCAGCTGGGCTGTAGAGCATAGTCATCAGGACATCTTCTGGTGCGTCCTCAGTCACATGGAACTGCAATTTGTAGTCCACCCATCAGGGACAACCGGAAAAGGTGTGTTCTACCGAGTCTACTTCTTACAGTAGAGGCAGTTCCGTCAGTCCCGTCTTTTAAAGCGGTGAAGATAGTCATTAAGGGTCCCATGACCTGTGAGGAACTGGGAGAGGTAGTAATCTACCTCTCCAAGACCCCTCCCAGCCAGAGGCCCAGAGCCGGAATTAGACACCGTCTTATCCTAAGTGTTATCTATTACACATAAAAATATGTTAATGCTCGTATTTATTTTGGCTTCTGAATACAAAATTGTTGTTTGTAGATTTTTTAAAGTTAACTGTAATGTTTTTTAAAAAGCTGTTCACTCTGAAATGGGATGCTTTTTGTCAACATTTATTGCTAAAGTCTCTTTATCTAGTCTATACTAATAAAGAATAAAGAATTAGCAAAACAATTTGGTTTTTAAGAATTAATAAAAAAAAAAACCAACTGTATGAAAAATTCTCGGTTATATTCTATTTTTATTATACAAGAAAAGAATCTAAAACAATTTATTTTTCGAATGCTAGACTCTCTAACCCAGATCAATAATCCAGACAATAAGGAATACTGATCTCTATATTACCGAGGATTTAAATTGATCATAAATGCCGGTGTTCTCAGGTGATTGGGTTTAAATTAACCACAAATCTCAGGAATGGTCGGCCTGAGACTGCAAGACTACACTATTTTATATTCATGCATATCATCCTCATTCAGCCTCTGAAGTAATATATTACGATGGTTCTGCAGGCTAAACAGTAAAAAGATTACTCTAGAAGCTTTGCAAATATGAAAATTAATTTGAAAATAGCTTTTGAAGTTTTTTATTGAAAAGAGCATCATGTGATATATGTTTTTCTCAGCCGATATCTCAACGTTTTAAACGAAGTGATGTCAGTGAGCTCTGATTTACTATGTAAAACCTCTATTTAAGTCAATTATTTTTTTCTAATCTCATTTCTTTAGACCGTGAATAATTGAACGCACTAAAGGCTACCCAGTAATTTAGTCAGTTCTGTTCGGTGACCAATGGCAAAACTGTAATAGAATTACTCTAACTTCCTTCTATCCAGTAATGTAGTACTTACGTGTTATGATCGCTACGCCTATCTGTTGCCGTGATGGTGCTTCTCCACATTATAGATATTTTTGTAAGATCTAAGGATGACACTCATACAATTAAAGACGAAGTTGGATGTCTTGTACATTAGTGTATTGATTTTTTACTTATTTATTTAATATATTAACTGAGTTTATATGTGTTTTTTCTTTTCATTTACTTCAGTTCCAATTTAGAACGTTTTCTTTAAAGCATTTTTAATGATAAAATTTAATTTTTTAAAAATTACTTATTCATAATCATTTTTCTTTCGAATTCCTTAATATTTGTAAATTCTCTTTTCGAAAACCTTTTTAATTTTCATAATTTTAATAGGTAGTAAATTTTAGTTTTTCGTGTCTCGATGAAAATCGACTACTGTTCAGTTTAAACTGTCATTCGGCATTTTAAATTTTATACTTTTTATTTATTTTTTTTTTAACCTCCGGAACCACAGTTATTGATGGATGAAGTGAATGACAATTTTATCTAAATTTCATAATTTAGATAAATTTTTTATCATCTCATTAATGAAAATATGTTATTGAG
>JAAAKQ030251980.1:0-10914 GCA_010016005.3 Zanna intricata | reverse complement strand
TATGAAATTATCACTGTTAAGCAAAGTAAATTATTACTGTTGTTATTATAAAATTATTAAGCTGTTAAATATTTTATCATAAATTATAGACAGCTTTTCATTTACTATCAGAAACAAAATCTTTTTTCTCTTAGAAATTATACAAAGAGTCCTTGCGTGGTGAGACGGAGTTCTGAGATGTCCTCTGTCCACCAGTGAACTCTGTGATGGGTGTGATTCCTTCTGCTGGACTGCAACCGGCCTTTCTCCTTGAGGGCTGCCATCTGGCGTGTTGGGTCAGATGGCTGTGTGGGTCCCATCAAGTCAGTGACTTGGTCGGTAATTCTGTTGGCTTCTGTAGTACTGGGTTGCCATCTGGAGTGGGCCTCCCTGCTGTCTCAATTCTTCCACTGGTGATGGAACAGGCTATCGCGAGATGGTCACTACCAAACTCTTATGGCATCAGTCTCCAGTAGTTAAAAAAAGGCGTTTCATGCCCTCGGAGACGGCAGTGATATCTAGGACAGATCCCTCTCCTCTTCCAATAAACATGGGCTGCATTGAGGTGTTAATCACCACCATTCCTAACTCCCCACAAGCCGGGGACCTGAACTCGGCATTCAGGCCCCAGCTAAGATAACTGGTTTCCTGAAGCCGTGGATGCAAGTCTCTAGTCGTTGCAGAAAATTCATGTATGCTAATATTCCAGTTAGGCGAGACGTATGTGCTGATAAGCACGAATTCTGTCAGATTTGTGGCCACAAAGCCCTCCCCTACAGTGACTCCTTTCACCGTGATGTCACTTTAACCAGGACTATCGCAGCATTGATCAACCAGTGACTTGAGGTGACAAGCCGCTGATTCAGGTATTATGACGATATTGATGCTGTTTTGTACTGCTGCACCCCATGCTAGGTCCTGCAGTGCTGAGCTCCTGTTGGTGTTGAGCTATAGAAACTGGACCATTACTGATTAAAGTTCCTACTCCCAGTGCGGTGCCCCTTGCCACATTGAAGGCACTTCTTGGGCGCAGTGCAGGCGAGCCTCTAGTGTCCTGGCTCCCCGCAGTTGTAACAACATTTGGACCTGCCTGGTCCCTTGCAGTTCAAAGCCGGCCTCCGTGGCCGAGTGGTAGCGTCTCAGCCTTTCATCCAGAGGTCCCGGGTTCAAATCCCGGTCAGGCATGGCATTTTTCACACACGCTACAATTCATTCATTTCATCTTGTACATTAAAGGTGGATATACCTTAAGGTGGTTCTGGAGGTTAAACCAAAAAAAAGTTCAAAGCCACGTGGCCCAGGCCTCAGCACCTGTAGCAGTTCTGGTCTTGTTGGCGTATCTCTGCCCAGCATGACTGCCAGCTGATGAGTATTCTGCCTTTTGCAACTAGGACGTCCTTTTGCAAGGACGTGCAGAAGCATGTCCTTAGTTGGCAAAATGACTGTCGCATACTGTTGTGCTGCCATAAGCTGGATGCAGCAATGTATCTTTGACATCTGTTTCATCTCTAAGGATCTTATTTATAGCCTGGGCCACCTCTTCCTTTTGGACTTACAGTCCAGATCTTTGATATGGACAACTGCGGGCCGTCCTTTGTCCTCAAAGTTTTACGTCGGGTGCGGCAGCCTGAATCCGCTGCTTTAGGCTTGGCAACGTTTTATTTGCCTCCTTAACCCTTACTTCTACCGTGTTCTGTTTTCCTTTCCTTGCGGGACAGTATGTTGTCAGTGCGGCCATTTCCAACAGTTGTTTTAACATTTTTCAACAGGTCAGCATATGAAACTCCCTGTTGCCTCAGTATTATAGTCGAGGCATTAAGTGGGGCCTCTGCCTTGGTTTTGTTTCAGTGACGTATACTGTGACATCGTGGTCGATCTTGCGTGCCCAGTACTCCAATGTGATTTATTACCTTACTTGTAATGTGTATTATGCGATTTTATTATTTTGCTGAGGCCTGCAAGGATATGGTCAACAGTCTCTGTACCATCGGTGAAGACAGCATAACTGTCCCCAGACGTGTGCAAGCCACCGTTCTCGCCTAGTAAGGCGACTCCGGTGACGTCCTTGGCTGCTGAACCTAGTATTACTACTGAACCCTTCAACCATTTCGTCGGGTCTGGGGCAGTATTCTGCAGGTGGTCCTGTAGTGGCCTTCTGTTCTGGTGTTTGGTGTCCAGGGGGTACACCTTGCCTGCCTTCTCGTCTGGTGCTGGTAAATCCTTCATTGCCCTTGATCTTCTTGTATGTTGTGGCTAGCCACTAACGGTCCAGCACACCTTTGAATTCCTGCAGGGAGTCTAGTTCCAGCTGCCTAGAGACATCATAACTCAACCTCGTTGGTCTGCATGAATGCATCTTGTCTTTTTTGACTGCCCATGAGGAAGATGTTTCACCTCTTTGGCCAGTTTGGTGACCCTGTCAACCGCTTCCTTAACTTAAAACCACAATAATTAGCACAAATTCACCAGCTGTACAATGGCGTCCAGAGATGGTGCTGACTACTCAGAACTATTCGTACAAAATACTAGATTCCAAATATAAGACTTTTAAAAAGCTTGTCCTGCATAAATGCATTACATGTTTTTAGTAACTCAATTATTGGGAAATTTACCACCTACTCAACTTCGTCCTTGTCGAGCCTTCCTTTTTGCTGGCATAGACTACGCCGGTCTGCTCTACATTAAAACAGAAACATGTTATTCTAAAACAAAAACTAAGGCTTACATAGCAGTTTCCGTGGGACTGGTCACTCTAGCAATTCATCTGGAATTAGTCAGTGCTTTTTAATAGCCACCGAGGCTTTTATAGCTGTACTTCGTAGTTTTATGTCTTGTAGAAGCAAATGGGCCAATATCTATTGTGATAACGGTTCTAATTTTATTGGTGCCCATAACGAATTAAAGGATTTATACAATTTTATCAAAGTAAAGAGCAATGAACTATCAACTTGATCAACGATTGAACCTTGTCAATGGCATTTCATATTTCCCCACTCACACATTTTGGGAGGCTGCCGTTAAATCGATGAAATATCATTTTCGCCGAGTAGCTGGGAATAGTTCCTTAACTTTTGTAGAAGTTAGCTGTAGTCAAAGAGACTCGTCCTGGTTCTGACAAATTTGTTCGTGGTGTGAATTACCTAATAATCAAGTTATCTTTAAGAAATCGATCAGTAAGCTTTGCAAATTACCAGTGTCAGATAATCCTGAATAACTTTGTTTATTTTATTTTAAGTATTTACAAGTGTTTGGTTGTTGTGTTCTTTTAGTTTCTGGATCTTTGGTGATTATTCTCCATTTTTGTTATTTGACTTATGATTTCATTGCTTACTAATGAACATTTTAGATAATTACTTAGCCTTATTTAAAAAATATATACAAAAATATATTTTTTGGTGGCCAGTATGTTTGCGCTCGTACTGTCACTCAAGTGTTACTCAAGTAGGTATGCGCGCCAGGTAGCTCTATAGGTCGGTCTTCACGCAATATTGTACGCAACTCTCCCGTCTAGTGGCATCATTAACAATTTTATATCTTATTTGTTGTAATACTTATGTAACCTATTTTCAGTTCAATGCAAGTAAACCTTTATGAAAATTTATAAATTCCTATTTTACTCTTATTGTAGTCCACTCATTGTTTAAATAAATATATTTCTTGTCTGAATTACGAACATTTGTTTATTTTTAATTAAATGCAATTCAAATTTGAGCAATCCATAACTAAATATACAACAGGTCCGTTTAATAATCGTCTTTTGTAACCCTGCCCACTGAGGCACACATAAACAAATGCTTCTCTCTGACAAGAGTTACCGAATGTAGGCTAGAAATGCATGGGAATGAAAGGACTCAGTCAATTGTGCACACCCTCAACGGAGGTTTGGTCCAATAGATAAAGAAACTGGTCTTCCTTGGAGTATAAGTACTCCGCATAAAGTTAGTTCTGCGAGGAGAGTGCGATGAGAGTTCTGCGAATTAGTCCACAAGACGTCAGTCAGCCAGAGTATTCTGCGAGGAGGTCAATGAAGGAACAGAAAATTTGTTTTCTTTCTTTACTGCTTTTTCCCTATTTTTTTTCTTTTTTTTTTTTTATTATGTTTGATTTATATGTTTTTCATTTGTATTCATTTCATGGATCATCTATCATTTGCTTTGGTTGTTTACATATAACAATATCCTCTGTATTTAAATTACAACTAAATAGTTTAGATTTAAATGATTTTAAATACTATGACAATAAAGCAAAAAGGTGAAGGTTGAAACCAAATGTCTGTTCCTTAAAAGCAGCTAATCTACAATAGGTCAAAATATTATTTTATTTTTTATTGTATAACATAACTGAAAAGATAAGTCTAATAAAGATTTATACAATATATATACTGTTACCACACCCTTTTAACTCTGAGAACGCCCAGACAAGGTAAGTCAGAGGAATTACATTATACAATGCGCCATGCACAGGCGGGCACTCCCACTACACGGCATCTGCTTACGCATCTATATCAGCACTACCCGACCACTGTGGGCTCTAATAAATTAAGGCTTCCTAGCGTCAAACTTAATACTTCAACCACCAGCAGCCACCTAGAGAAGACCTCGGGGAAGAGATGGAAGAAGCTGAAAGGAGTTGCCTAGCTGATCCAACGCTGGACTACCCCACCGGAGCAGCAGGCCTGGCCAGCCCGCCGAGGGAGTCACTGGGTGCAGATGCACCATTCCTGCTCCAGTTCGCTGGACTTCCATCTCCCTGGCCAGTGGACGCAGCTACGAGAGCCGGCCCAGCGTGGTATTGCTCGAGAAGAACCACCTCGGCCGCGCCGGGAATGATGACCAACATTGGGGGGGGGTCTCCGACTGCAGCCGCGTAAACTTCGCCGGAGACCATCTCCCGGATCCAACATCTCTTCTCAGCGCTAACAACAACAGCCCTTCCCAGGGCTATCATGAGATTAACAGCAACGACACAAACGGCTTTTTTCAGGGCCACCAAAAGATGTTGAGGTTCCACTGTCGTCGAAGCTGTTCGGCAACAATACAAACACAATAAGTATTATTATCTTTATTAACTATGAAGTTTGAAGATAGTAGAGCAATATGTAAAAAAATCATATAAGATCACTGTTATTCATTTAATAAACAGAACTAAATATCTTAGCCATGAAAAATCAAAGTTCTTAATATTTTCCTGGTGTAAATGAAAGACACCAAGCATTGCTGAGTAATTTTAAAATAGGTCACTACTAAACATTACGATTCCAAAAATTTATTACACTATCTGTTTAAGCGACTAATAAGGATTCTCTGGCGGAAATAAAAAAAAAAATTTTACTATGTTTAAGAGCTTCATAAAGACATAAACAGAAATACTATCAATATATTAATTAATGTAAGAAATACTGTAATGCTGAAGTGAAGTTATTATACAAATACTTTTACATTAATTATCAATTACAAATGATCAACTTGAAAATAACATTTTATTGAGTACTTTTTATTCTGAGATTTTTATAAAATTAGTAATTATTTGTAATAAAATAGTAAATAAAAAATTCACTAAAAATATGATTATTATTATTTAAATTAGATTTAACTGAAAAATTAAAATATTTTGTGGTTTTTAATGTTGTCATTAGACTAGTAGGCAGTTTGAATACTTACATGTTTTACTGTTAAATTAACATTACTTTATTTATTTCATAAGTTATAGTTTTGTAAAGTTTATCTAACACACTGCATTTTATCTCAAAGGATATTGAAAATTATCTATAGACATTTCAAAATATTTCTCCTGTTTGTAGTTACCTTTATTAAGAAACTTAATAGTGGTACTTAATTTCTTCAACAAAATTAAGAGATTGTTTAATAATTCTTTTACAGTTATAAAATTCATAGTTTAACTTACTCAATAAAAGATCACTGTATTTTAAAAGTTATTTTTATGGTAAAATTAGTGAAAAAATGACTAAAATTTCAGGAGAAATGCCAGTCATTTGTTGAACTCCTTGAAAACAGTCTTAGGTCAATTTTCATAAAAAGAATTCTTCTCTTTCTAACGTGCCTTAAGTTTCTCCCTTCCCTCTAATGCAACATTTAGATTCTATTCATCATAATTAGTCTAATTATCAGTTAGTCAGGAATCTTACTGGCAGTGGTAAGATTTTATGCCTTTCAATTATAATTTAACTAGTTCACCACAAAAGCAGCCCACCGTGTTATGTTAACATTCTATGGGATGAAAAGAAAAGTTAATTTCTCAAAAATTTCAATGTCCACATCTAGTAATCTTTAGAAGTAGATAATCATACAAAATTTAGAGTACATAGTAAAATGAAATTTGTTAGTTCTTAAAAAAGTTGTCCGTACAAGAATTTTTTTTGTATACGAGTACTATCAACAATAATATTTACTATAAAAGTGAGAGATAATAAGAAAAACTTATATTCTTGCTTCTTTTTATAAACCAAATAAATGAATATCTTTTCCACATTTATTACAGAGTCTTCTGGGAACTTACAAATTACACAAGTATTTCCCAACAAAAAAAAAACCATGATAAAGTTTCAAATTAATAAAAATAAGTATGTAATATTTATTAAAGATATTTTTCTTAAATTTACTAATATTAATATATTGCAACAAAATTTAAGGCTGTAGTAATAAAATTAAACCAATTTTGCTAATGATGGGTATCAGTAATAACTGAAAAATGTAAACAGTTTTGGTAAAAAGATTTATTTCACCAACAAAAAACTAACTCAACAGTGAAAGGTATTATGAAAAACCTAATATAAGAAACTTACATTATCAAATGTTACCCAATTTTCTATCAGGTCAGATAGTAAAAATAGACATTCTATTTCTTTGCTTTTATTTGTTTGACTTCTTTTTTAACCGAACTTTAAGTAGAACTTTATTAGCAAATGATTCACAGATTGTACACATTATCTGCAACAGAATAAAATTGTGGTGTCAGTATCAATTTACCACATAATTGTGCTATTAGGGGATGTGAATCCATAATTGTACATAATTATTCTTGAAAGAAAGGAAATTTAATTTTCGGTTTTAAAACTGCAACAATGTTAATCTTTATAAAATTGATACATTTATTTTTACATCATTTAATGCTGCAGTATGCTGTCTACCATCATCATATAACCTACAATAGCACTGTCTCACCTACTCAGTTAGCATCACAACTAATTTATTTCAAATAGTAAACAAATATCATAAATTATATATTTAATGATAATTGGACGATGTTAGCAAGCAAAGCGAGTGGTAGGTTAAGTTTGGTTAGGTAATGTCATTTGGTGGATCTTGTGGTGTAAGGATGACTTGCTACACACTCCCGCTTTTGGATTGTTTTTCGGTTTCTTTTTATCAATTTGGTGATTGGATATTGTTGGTTTGGATTTTGTGGATAAAGGAATATATTTAAGTGATAAGGGTTCCCTTATGGATTTTCTCCATAAGGGAAGTATAGCTAAAGGCTTTAGCGTTTGGACTGGCTTTCTGAATTAATAATGTTAGATTTGAGTTCTTTGCTAATATAATAATTCATATAAATTTTCTAAGTCAATAGATAATACTATACATGTTAGTATATTGAATGACAAACAAGGTGATAGAAATTTATTCATTAAATTTCGTCTTAGAATAATTTCAATCAGTGTTGCACTTAGAAAAATGTTTGTTCTGTTTGGACTTGGAATATTTTTCATTATACTGTGATGTATTCTTTTAAGTGTTGTGGTGCTTATATAAGGGATTTCCTTTCCGGCTGAATAACTCCCGAACCCTTACTCCTATAACCCTCCCCCTTGGATCTCCATCGATCCCCATCATACTTGGATGGATCCCCAACAGGATCAAAATTGGATGGACAAATTGTAGAATCCTGTTGAGTGAACTGGATGACAGATGCTTTCATTGCTGGGCGATGGGACATAAAGCTTTCAGATGTGAAGGACCTGACCATAGAAACGCATGTTTTGGATGGGTCAAAGAAGAACACTTTAGGATAGACTGTCCTGAATATGTAGGGCGCAAAGCATTAGACACAGGAGGCTTGGGTGTCAATAGAAACATTGATGGTTAAAATACTATTGACAAATTCTAACAGAAGCCGCCTCTCGCATGATTTAATAGCTGAGATGCAAATTGATTTTGTCATTTCAAGTGAACCCAACAAATACATGATGATCAGACATGAGTGATGACAGCGTTGCAATTAAAGACGTGTCTTGTGCTCACGGCTTGAGATTAGTTAGTAAACACCAAGGATTTGTGGTGATTGAGATGGATGCAGTGATGCTAGTTGCTGCTTATATCTCTTCAAATATTGCCATAGAGAGTGGTCTTTAGTGGTTGGGTTTCAATTATCCAAACATCACAAAATGGTTGACCTGATACTTGATGCTGTTCAAGACTGCAGTTACATTCATACATATCATCCTAATTCATCCTCTGAAGTAATACCTTATAGTGGTTCCGGAGGTTAATCAGAAAAAGAAGGAAAGTAATGTTCATATTGTATGAAGTTCAGCTATGGAAATAACATTACTTTTTTTTTTTTAGTTTTGGTCGGTGATGAAGGAATGCCATTTACACATGCCACCCCCGGTATGTAGGGCTCGGACTCGGACGCTCTCCGTCCCAGGCTAACCAACATACTAACAGGCTATGCTAAGTTGTTAGGCATAATATAACCTGCCCCATACCGACTAAACCTCCCTCACCGCTATCTCCAGCCCGAGACCGGACCCGGAATTAAGCATAACTCAGTCTCGGGGGGATCATTCCGACGTGGACTCAAATCTTCAGCTTGCATATCACTGCTGCCAACTTAACATCTCACCTCACCTGTAACAAACAAAAACAGAACATCAATTCATTCTCATTCCGCACTCACACATACACCCAATTTTTTTTGTAAGTAAGTGTTTCTGTAGGTGTTCGTGCATATGTCAAAGTTATTGTTTTTGAGGGTGTAATGTACTTGTATGATCGTGTTCACGCCGAGGAGTTGAGAGTCCCCGTACGTCATCATCCACGTCAAGACGCACGATGACTCAACAGGCTGCTGTCCCTTCTCCCCGGCTCCTCCGTATAAGTGTATTTGTATATCCAACAACGCACGCCACAGGGGTTGGAGAGTACCCGTACCTCATCATCGCAGCCCATCCCCGCAAACAGGGACGAACTGTGACTCCGCAGAGGGCTCTTCCCCACCTCCAGGCCACCTCCGTGTACATAATTCGATAGATCTTCTCATCTTATCTCAAGAATACCTCCCACTAATTTCTTCTTCTACTGTCTCCGCGAATCATTTAGGTTCTTCTTCTCAATAATCTCCCTTGCTAGCGAACTAATGGAGTTCCAGTTGCTACGCGACTCCAACATATACTCAATTAGGTCATCAGGAGTCAGTAATACTCCATGTTTCATTCTGTTCCTGAACCATCTATCACAGTAAAAGAAGCTGTGTTCTGCATCATCCAGATCAGCATCACAATAATTACACGCTGGTTCAGTTCTCTTTCCAAGCCTGTGTAGGTACTGGTTAAAAGCACCGTGTCCGGTCAAAATTTGGGTGACATAAAAATCAACCTCACCGTGTCCTCTCTTGGTCCACCTCTCATGATCTGCAATTAATCTTCTAGTCCAAGATGCTTTAACAGTATTATTCCACTTAGATTTCCAGTCTTCTATAATTTGGTTATCTATATCTTCCTTACTAACGCCTCGCCATTTTAATCTCCGTTCTTTGATTTTTAAAATCAATGGATAGACATCCAGTTACTACATACAAAGCGTCATAAGAAACCATTCTATACGACGACGTAATGCTGATTATCATGCGTCTATGTACGCTGACCATTCTTCCAAGGTTCCTATTATACCTGATAGTTTGTCCCCAAATCGGAGCCGCGTGTAACATAATCGACAAGACGGAAGTCATAATGACTCTTCTTTTCGAAGATCTTTATTTGCAAATAGTCTATTGAGTGCCTTCAGACTTCTTTCAGCTTTAACACAGGTTCTAAGCACATGTTCACTGTACCGCAACCCCTTGTCGAATGTAACACCCAAGTACGTAGCATTATTAAAATTCCTTATTATTAACTCTCCAATTCTCAAGTTAATCGGCCCAATTTTCCGCCTACCGGCCATGGTAATCACTTTCGACTTCTCTGGAGAGAGCACTAATTCGTGATCCTCATCCATTCTCTGATTCTCTTAAAAGCTCTATTTGCAATACATTGTATTTGCTCCTCATTATTTCTCCGTATCATAAGAGCAAGGTCATCGACGTATGCAACAATTTTTGTATTTTCAGGCAATGCCAGCCTTAAAACGCCATCAAAGACAACGTTCCAAATGAAGGGGCCCAGTACAGATCCCTGCGGTACCCCTCCCCAAATAAGGCTGTGGTCCATCCAGCCCTCCAATGCAATGTCTCAATCAGTCAATCCTTCATATAAATAACTTCCGATTTGCCGCCTCAGGTATCTGCTGATTTTCTTTTCTTTCAAGACATCCACGACCACGTTCCAAGGTTGGAACCAAATGTATTTTTGACATCGAGTAGAACTAAAACAGGAATTCTCCGTGTCCGCCATGTTCCTTCTCTGGTCTCTTGTGCCCATTTGGTAACCAAATGAAGCGCATCCATAGTTAATTTTCTTCTAGTAAAGCCAAACTGCGTAGTGGACAAACCGCCATTAGCATCAATTTCTTCCACGAGTCTCTTCGCAATTTCCCGTTCCACAGCCTTGCCAAGATTATTTAAAATACACAATGGACTCACATCCCTACCCGTTGGGTTGTTTGTCTCTACGGTATAAATACCTTAACCCACCGGGTTGGTCTAGTGGTTAACGCGACATCGCAAATCAGCTGATTTCGAAGTCGAGCGTTCTAAGGTTCA